>VZTY01017904.1:0-164855 GCA_013400935.1 Turnix velox | reverse complement strand
GAAGTCCAGAATAGTGATCTTACTCAAGTTTTGCTTATTTGTTTTTAGAAAGAAGCAACTCAACTTACTAAATGCTTGTCAATAGTCATTCCAGTAAATGCTGGAAGAATGTAGCTACTACTTGGCTGTAAACTGATTAGTGTCACTGCTGTAACAAGGAATTTGAAAAGAAAATCCATATAATTATTTATGATTATCTTCTCTCAGCTTGTAGGCTAGTAGCAATATGATTTGCAATGAATATCAAAAAAATGTCTCCATGGGAACATCAGTTCTAATAAAACACCTGAAACTAATAACGGTATCATTAGGTAAAGCATTCCTGAAGCTTAAGCTTATTGAATTCACAGGCATGATAGGCAAAGTCTAAGGAACTGTCTTAAGTTAAGCTCAGTGAACACTTAGAATCATAGAATCATAAAATCATTTGGGTTGGAAGGGATTTCAAAGATCATCGAGTTCCAACTCCCCTGCCATAGGCAGGGACACCTCCCACTACATCAGGTTACTCAGTGCCTTGTCCAGCCAGGCCTTAAACACCTCCAGAGAGGGGGCATCCACAACCTCTCTGAGCAACCTGTTCCATTGTTTCACCACCCACACTGTAAAGATTTTTTTTCTTATATCTAACCTGAATCTCCCCTCTTCCAATTTACCGCACTGAAATTCCACTTAAACAGCAGCCTCAGTTGTGCCTGATATTGCTGTTCACTGAGTACATATTAGAAAAACAAATAAAAGTTGGATTTATATCACCCTTCAGATACCAGAGATAGAATTAATTTGGCAGGAGGGTCTGCCTGAGGTTGCTTGGAAACTATCTCCTTAAGAAAAAGGATAGCCCATGTTTGAGAATGATTTGGTGGGCACCTTTAAGAGGTGCACAAAGAAATCTGTTTGTTACAGTATGCTTGAAGTTATCTCATAAATCTAGGGCAGCACCATGGCCTGTGTACCAGCTGCATCATCTGACACATGGAATAAAAGAGTGCTCATGTCACTGTGATGTGATCAATGACACTGCTTCTGATAAAGTCCATTCTAAAACCAAAATTACCCAGATCAGCACAGCAGTGTTATTTGTCCTTCATCGCAACATGCCAAATTCAAACACAGGTCAGACATGTAATCTTGTGTTTGGAGGAAAATAAATTTAAAGACTTATTTACAGTTGCCTAATGGTGACAGAATCACACACCTCCATTGTGATTTTATTTGCTTAAAATCATGGACTGCTAGCAGTGTAATTTTTAGAGAATGTTATTATATTTAAAATGTTTATTTGCTGGTTCAGTTGTTTTGGGATTTTTTGAGATCAACCCTGCAATATTTTTATTCTCCCTACCCCACAGACTTTCCTATCTATTTTGTTCTTTTTCTGCTCATAGTGACAAATCCTGCATCATCTGCCAGTATGAAAATTGGAACAAATAGCCTCTGATGGCAGAGCCACAGCATAAGTGAAAGTTTTTTGTAATCTTTTAGGCTATTCTTCACATTTTACATTTTTGTCATGACAGCTTCATTTAAACCTTATGCAGTCTTAGGGGAAAATGGAAATAGGTTATCTTTATTTTTTAAATGATGTGACAGGACTAAAATCAAGGAAATGCATTCCCTGACTGCAAAATCATATTTTCAAGAATTTTTTTTTCATTACAGCAATATCAGCTATATGCAAAAAGTTTGAGATGTCATTTCAATTAGATAAATGACAAATTAAATATATTTCTCAGCTGTGAAATGTGAAATTCAAACTTTCTACACAATGCATCTTTACATTCTTCTTTTGTTATAAAAATGTACAGAATGGTTACAGTACTTTTTTATCCCTAAACAGAAAAAAAAAAATTACCAGTGAGAATGATAGAAAATATAAGAAGATAAATGAATCCTCAACACTCTCCATATTAATGAATTTCTTAGTTGAAATATATAACCTGCCATACTTTGGGTCATATACAAAGGAAATAATTTCCTACTAGGAAAATGATCCCATGGGGAAAAAAGATGCTTTAGGATGGTTTAATCTAATTTTAGTCTCATATTGCTCTTGGAAATAGGTGTAAACTCAATGTGGAATACTGTTGACAAATTAGAATCTGGAATTTAAATAAGTTTGAGGTTATGTTGTATGAGATTTTGCATCTGTGGCATTTCATTAGGAAGTAAAAATGTGGTAATACTTGGCAAGGGAGGATAGCGAACTTCTTCTGCTTTATGAATCAGTTGTCTGTTTTAAGTAGTAGAATCTCATCCTGATTAACAGATAGGGTTTGTTTTATTTTGTTTATGTGCAGTAACATTTATAGGGAAATACATTCAGAGAACAGCAGCAAACTCATCATTAAATAGCATGATTTATGTTATACTAACAGTAATTTTTTTTCTTTATAATGTTTAAGAGAAATTCCCACCCATAATGCTTGGGCACTACATTTTGTGACAGTTTATTCTCTGAAATTATGTATAAAATGGAGGAAATTACATATTTTAAAGGAAAAATCTCACTTTAACATAAACACTAGTAAATGTTTATAAGATGCTGTTACAGGATGAAAAAAAAACCCCACATGATTTCTCTGGATGGAAGATGGAATTAATTGCCAGCAATTGAAAAATCCCCTCAATATGAACAGTTAAATCAATGTTCTAAGGTAATGCAAGATTGCTTATCTTCTTTCCAATCTGATTTTTAACCTAGCTGTGTATCAAAAAATTTTCTAGTTTAAAAATAAATTAAATAAATCCAAAAGGAGTTTGAATGAGGGGTGAAGAGAACTTTGTTGTTCTGGAAAAAAATCCAGTACTATAACAGGGCTTGGAAAGAAAGAATTTCAACAAGATGTTCACTTCATGAGATCTTAGAAAACAATGGTAGTAGTAGGAAATTATTTTCAATATGCTTTTAGGTGAAATTAACTCCTTTTATCTATAAAAAAAGAATTTGCATGCCTTTCTTTTTTCATCCACCACTGAGTTAAGCTGTGCTTTTTTTTATTCTGAGGAAAATAACTAGTACTTACAGCTGTTGTAATTACAGACTTTTGTTGTTATGCTAACAGCTAGATTTTTCCACTTTTTCTGAACACTGAACACTGCTTATGCTAACTTAAAATCTGAAGATGTTTATTCTTCCTCACTGCCTGCACTTTCATTTGTAATCCTCACTATTTCCCTTCCCTTGTTCCTTCCAGGTACTCATTATGTCCTTTAGGGATTCCTTAGAAGCTTACCCTCTAAGAAGACACTCTGTTCCTTCCATTTTCTCTATTCCTTTCTTACTGCTCCCCTCATTTTCATTCAAGATGTTTATATTTAAGCTAGCTGGCACTATCAGAGGGGTAGATGAAAGTACACGAAAGAAAATTTCACCTCCTTTTCTCTGTTTTGCATTATTTTCAAAGCAGATACTTCTTGTAAGGAAAATTCTTCTTAGTCCCTTTTGGTCAAGTAGCCTTTTCTCCATTTTTAGTACCTCACAGACTTATTAAACATCTAAGAGGAATTGTGAATGGTATGAGTACAGTGGATATAGTCTCTATTCAAATCCTGTCATAAAATTTCTCAGAAAAATTCAAGAGCTTACACCAAGGCCAACATTACATTAATAGGTAGACTACAGAAAGCAGTAGGAAAATACCAATCTAAATGTTGTATGCTTAACAAAGTTACATAGGAACCTAGTTTTTGTAACAGAAATCTTTCAATAATTTTGATGATAGGTCAAATGACAGCTCCACATACAAAATTTTCTTTTTTGGGGAAGTAAAATTCTTTTTTTTTTTAAAATTTTTTGCATGAAATCTATGATCAAATAATTTTTGTTGAAAATGTTGACTATTCTTGGTTGCATTCACTAAAGACAATTTATTAAGTAATAAATAAAAAAAAATCTGCAAAACATTTCCAATTTTATAAAATGGCAAAAGACTAGTAAAATATATGATTATTACTAGCATAATTTGCACATCCATATTTTTCTGCATGGCATTCTTGTTAAATTTTATGTCTCTGAACATGAAAGGTTTTTGTGAATTTTGTGTTTTACTGAAGTGTTAAGTACCTTATATGATTATGTTGTTTCTATACAATTCAGTTTTACCATTTCTAGTAATTATTTAATCTGTTTGGCTCATAGGAAATTATATGGGGATACGCATATATGTGCATATGTAGGCATTATATAGGGGATATGCACTTTTGAATTAGCAAGGCCAGTGCTAATTATTCCAGTAGACCATTGCTGGATTGAGTCCAGAGGCTGGTGAGAATGTTCTTCAGTTTCAGTTATTGGATTTTAGATCTCAAATTATTGATTGCAGGCTGTTGATTACAAAAATTGACTAATGAGAATTGTATCCTTGATTTGTGACAGGTTACTTTGCTTTATTGAACATTCCCATCTAATTTATTAAGACTGAATGCATTATCAAGTACACCACGAGTGCACGATGGCTTTTGAACCTATTCAGTCCACAGCAGCTTAGCCTTGTTAGTTGAGAAACTCCTATAGAAAAAAAGATGAAATGCAGTCTTCCTCCTAAGTTATTGCCAGCTGTTGCTGAAGAAGTTGTAGTTAGGAGCAAATGCAAATGTGGAAACAGGAAGTAACAATCTTGTATCCCCAGTGAAATATCTCACTACTATGTAAGCAACTGCTAGATTGCAAGTTTAGCTTTTTTTGTTTTGTTTTAACTAAAAAATCTTTAACAGCAGTATAGTAAGCATATGAAAAGTAGGACCTAATTCCAGTAAGTAATAAATAGCTACTAAGACTTTTTGTTTCAAAGTTTCTCCTAAATTTTCTCCTAAATTTTCTCATAAATATTTATATATCGTGCAATTCATGTCACTAAGGAATAGCAAAGGCAATAAGAGATCTGAATGTGAATAATGCTTAAATTTGCATATTTGGCAATTTCTGATCTAGCAGTTTGAGTTGCAGCACAGACTCCATGTAGCTTTGCTTAAGATTAAGAGATGGGTGAGAAAGATACACTTGGGAATAAGGGAGTAGAATAGCACATTAGGTTGTGTCTTTAATTTGAATATTGTAATTTATCTAACAGCAGATCTCTGATCCTCTTCAGTTATCTCCTTCAGCTATTGTTTTGCTTGAGCTGAGACTGAGAATACAATGCATGAGGAAATTCATGACAGATCTTAAAATATTGAAGAGGCTACCTGTCAGAGTGTCAGCGTTTTTCTTCTGTTTCCTTAGTAGTTTCTTTATTTCCACCAATTTTATCCTCTTTAAAACATATATCATAGAATCATAGAATGATTTAGTCATAAGGGACCTTTAAGGATTATCTAGTTCAAACATCTTCCAAAAATGAAGTTGCTCAAAGCCCCAACTAACCTTGAAAGCTTCCCGGAATGGAACATACACAGATTCTTAAGACAGTCTCTTCTGTGTCTCACCACCCTCTTCATTAAGAATTTCTTTCTCATATCAAATTTGAATCTATATGCTTTACATTTGAGATTGTTGTCCCTTTGTCTGTAAATGGAATTTATTTTTATGATGTGTTTTTAAAATACTATGCCTGTCTTTCTTAGTATTTCCTCAGTAAACAGCAAACAAAGAGGACCACTGAAGGAACA
The DNA here is from genome assembly GCA_013400935.1 of Turnix velox. NCBI lineage: Eukaryota > Metazoa > Chordata > Aves > Charadriiformes > Turnicidae > Turnix > Turnix velox. The sequence continues at coordinate 159,245 of VZTY01017904.1, read as the reverse complement.
GTAATAGCTCGGTCATCAAAGTAGTATAAATCAGATCTTGTACAAATTTGGAAATTATGGATATGGCTCCTATCTGCAGTGTGATTCTATCTGTTTGTCATGTATAATTGATGTATGCTGTTCATATGTGATTAAAGTAAAAAACAGAGAGGAAGACCATCCTGAGTGTAGGCCTCAAAATTTCTGCTTATGTAAGTTACCAAACCTTCTAAATCAATTTTACTTATTGTTATCTGCCCCCTTTTTTGTGAACTTAAGATTAAGAATAAAGTTCTTGTTCGAGTCTGGGGCTGAAGTGCTTGCATTTGTTGTCCTTCAAATTGTTCATCCAAAGTGTTCTTGACTTGAGTTTGCTTAGTCTCAAGGAAAAAGAAAGCAAAAGTGTAACTATCAAATGTCATGTGGTACATTGCGCTGATTGGGAAACTTCAAGCAATTTCAACCCTCCACATGCCATCACTCAAATATACACCCGAACAACTCAAAACCAAACACAGAATATATCTTAGAATATCCAGTTACCACAATAAAATAAATTAGTTCTAATTTTCAATTTGTAATTTTGAATTTTAATTCAACATCAGAGTATAAGAAGTATAAGAGTTCTAATATAATCTTTTGCTATACCTGCTATAATGCCTCTTTTGTTATAAGCTTCCTGTAGCTTATAAATGTTGCAAATACTTAAGGATTCAGTAGTCAACATGGAGAAGATACATGTGATTCTTTGGTTGTTGTTATTGTTTGCTTACTTTCTAATTTCATTCATATCACTGCATTAGAAAAGACAAATTTATCATAGTTTGTGACACTACATATATTTTTTACTGTCATTTTTCTCCCACAGTGAAATAAATTTCTCTTTAGATGAGATGTATGCATTGTGTCTAGAAAACAAAACCAGCGGAACGATTGAATGTTAAAACTTGAGTCTGTTTTAGTCTTTAAGATAAACTAAAATATATTTTGAGAGGAAAAAACTTTCTCCTTGAAGACCTAAGGCATAAGTGACAAAATATTCCCAACACTAATTTAACTTTTGATTTTATTAAAGAGTCAGAAGTTTGTTCTCTGCAAACATTGGTAACATATTCTTATCATTTTTAATTTCATCTCTGGCTTAATCATATGAAAAAAACTAAATTATTCCAGAAGATAGTTGCTAAATAATACCTTATGTTTATCTGACTCATGAAATGTTTCACTACTTTAAACAGTTTAAGAAAAGTTAAATAACATTGCTCAGGGATTAGCATGATTTTGCTAGGACTTCCTTTCCTTTGACAAGTTTTATTCTATTCTGTATTTTTTTCTATTTTAACTAACATAGGAGTTTAGATATCGTAAATGGGTCCTAGATTTCTGATGTCATAGTTGTAAGTGCATAGGATGTCATCTCAGGTTGCATATTCAGCAAACGTTGGTGACTATATTGCTATTTCTTCATGTTTCATACTTTGTTATGCGGTGGTTGTATAGCTGCTTTGGAAAGGAACTTGCTGCTTAAAGGCTATTCCATAGCTGGATTTCTAATTTATTTACTCTTTTCTATTTTTTTTGTTTGTTTGTCTTTTACTCGAGGTTATTCCCTTCAATTAATAAAAGCATTATTTTCCCTGAGGTGAGGAGAGTATCAAAATTCATTAATTGGTGAGGCAATCTGCCTAAACTCTTCCAGTGCTATGAAGAACTTTTGGTTTTCTCAAAGCACTGCAGCTTCCAGATCTATGCAGGGCAGTGTATGCAGGGTTGCTGATTGCATGGTTCAGTACAGTACTATTCCTATATTAGGAGGGCATCCAAAACACTTTTTCTGTAACATCATAATACATAATGTCACAATTAAAAACAAATTAATCAAAAACCCAGAAGCTCCTGATGATATTTGGAAGCTTTTCACTTTGAAATGAACAGCAGTTCATATAAAATTGTAGTCTTCATTTTCATGGACTTCACCTTACTGCTTTTTTTTTCCAGACAGCTAACATTTAAATAGTAATCTTTGCCTCCTAATGTACATCAGTTGCAGTAATTGTGAGTCAAATGTTGGAAGACGGATATTATTATGTACAATAACTGAACTGAAAAAATGCTATTGATCTTAGAAAGAAAATGAAAAAAAAAAAAAAACCAAACCCAATGCAGAGCCCACCTTGAAATGACAGAGTAGTATGAAGTAGAAACAGAGACTTGTATTAGACTTCGTAAAAATTAATCCTCAGTACAATTATTGTTTATTCACATAACTTTGGAAGAGATATTTTTCACTGAAAATTCCTTCTGTTCATGTCCTTAGAGCATTTGGAATCCTGTCACTTTATATATATGAATTCTTTTCTCACAGTATGCAGTGTGAAAGGAGATTCAATTTGATCCAAGTTTGAAGTTGTGAGTGGGAAAGGAGAAAATGGAAATACTACTGTATATGTTGGAATAACAAAAAGAGTGCTTTTATTACTCTTGAGAAAGAATACTTGTGAGTGAAAATTATATTCAGCAACCAGAATTATTTAGCTCCTACATAGACTTGTGCAATGCATTTGATACTGTTCTACTTGACATACTTGTCACTAAACTGGGGAGACATAGCTAATTCCTGATCCTTAAATGGGGAAGGAATTGACTGGATGCCCACACTGAAAGGGTTATGAGGAACAGCTTGATGTCCAGGTAGAGACCAGAGATGTGTAGCATCCCTTAAGGATTGATATTGGGACTAGCACTGTTTAACATCTTTGTTGGTGACATGGATATTGGAGTTGAGTGCACCCTCAGCAAGTTTGTTAGTGACACCAAGCTAGAAGGGGAAAGGGATGCCATCTAAAGTGACCTGTACAGGCTCGAGAGGTGGACCCATATAAACCTCACAGGATTCAACACCATCAAGTGGAAGGTCCCACTCCTGCATTACAACAATCCCAAGTGCTAAGACAGACTGGTCAGAGAATGGATTGAGAGCAGTCTTGAGGAGGACTTGGGAGTGCTTGTGGATGAGAAGCTCAGCGTATGACAGCAATCTATGCTCACAGCCCAGAAAGCCAGTGTGATTCTATCTGTATCAGAAGTGTGGTGATTCTTCCCTGATGCTCTGCTCTATGGACTACTATGTCCAGCTCTAGAGCTCTGAGCACAGGAAAGACATGGACCTGTTGGAGGAGGTCCAGAGGAGTGCCATGAAGATGACGAGAGGGCTGGAACACCTCTCCTATGAAGACAGTATGAGAGGGCTGGGGTTATTCAGCCTGCAGAAGAGGGTGCTTTTGAGGAGACCTTATAAACCCTTCCCGTACTTCAAGGAGTACAGAAGTACTAGAGGAGTGTAGCAATAGGACCAGGGGGTAATGTTTTTAAGCTTAGAGAAGAGAGATGGAGATTTACATTAGATATAATGAAGAAATTCTTTTCTGTGAGGGTGGTGAGACACCAAAGCCGGCTGCCCAGACCAGTGAATGCCCCATCTCTGTAAACATTCAAGGCCATATTGGATAGGGCTTTGATCAGCCTGGTCTAGGGGAAGGCAGGGGGTTGCAATCTTCAAGATACCATCTATCATTAGCCATTCTATGGTTTACAGTTTTGTATTTTCATTTTAGCTTAACCAGCTACATGTTACATGTTTGTTCTGTTCTTGGATTTTTCTGCTCTTAAGAACAGACTGGCATCTTCTGTCACCCAACCTATATATGGTACATGTTAGTATAGTTGATTTTTGTACCATTAACTTAATGAAGAACAAACTTTAGATTATATGTTTTAATAACAGGTTGTTAAATTTATCTATACAAAATATTTGTTTAGGTGTCTTTGCATTGCACTGTGCCAGCAATTGCAAACATTTTCCACATTCTAGATGTATCTAAGATTTATTCTGCACATGGAGGGTGACACAGAGGTGATTGGAGGCAACCAACATGGCTTCAGCAGGGGCAAATCATGCCTGACCAATTNGCAAAGCCGGCTGCCCAGACCAGTGAATGCCCCATCTCTGTAAACATTCAAGGCCATATTGGATAGGGCTTTGATCAGCCTGGTCTAGGGGAAGGCAGGGGGTTGCAATCTTCAAGATACCATTTATCATTAGCCATTCTATGGTTTACAGTTTTGTATTTTCATTTTAGCTTAACCAGCTACATGTTACATGTTTGTTCTGTTCTTGGATTTTTCTGCTCTTAAGAACAGACTGGCATCTTCTGTCACCCAACCTATATATGGTACATGTTAGTATAGTTGATTTTTGTACCATTAACTTAATGAAGAACAAACTTTAGATTATATGTTTTAATAACAGGTTGTTAAATTTATCTATACAAAATATTTGTTTAGGTGTCTTTGCACTGCACTGTGCCAGCAATTGCAAACATTTTCCACATTCTAGATGTATCTAAGATTTATTCTGCAATGATTTTCATCAGTATCAGCTATAATTGGGAAGAGAATAATACATTCTAAACACTTTTATCAGTCAGAGATATCACCAGAGCTTTAGTCACTTTTTATCAGTGACTTATTATCAGATACTATTACTGGAGTTATACTGGCTCATAAAGATTGGGTTCAAATAATAAAGAAAACTTGACATGATAATTAATCCTGAGTCAGCTTCTTTCTTAACTATGATAACTTTAAATTTACATGAATTAGCATATGTTTTGTATCTTAAATCTTATGATATGGAAGAAGTTCAGACTTTCCTGGAGCACCATTTAGGTGAAACAGTTTCCTATTTCTTCATCTTCAAATTTTTTTTTGTGTAAGAGTAAATTAACACTGTAGTTGTAAGAAGAACTGGTACATATTCCCTAGTATTTAGAAGCAAAACAGTAGGGGTCCATAGATTAATATTATCAGTTCTTTCAGTTCTTTGTTTTGTTTTTTTTTCCTGGAAAATGAGAGATTTCAAGAAGCTGTAGGAGTAAGGAGGGAAAGTTACATTGTGAGAATCCTTAGTGGAACAGATGATATAAAAATAATAACAGATAGCAGCAAAGTCTACTAATTAATTTTAACTGTCTGGAATATTTGAAGCTTTCCCATTTGAAAGGATTAGAGGAAGTACCTCACTGCACACCAACACCATGCTCAGTGTCTCTTCATAGACAGTAAAGGAGAACAACACACTGTGCATTGCCTGTAGTCTTCGCAGCAAGTATGCAGGCCTAGGATTCAACCTCTCCTGTTGTCCTCAGACTGAGCAATCCACATAGACAGTCATATATGAAACAAGTTTTCCATTATTTTCCTTTCCAGTGGTGTATTCCAACTCTGCATTGAGCTTTGAGACACTAAAGTGAGCTTGTGTACAGTGAACAAGTCTGAGTAGCCTTTAACATTAAGTGCCTAGAGCTAGTTGTGGACTCAATTTTTTATTTTATTTAGCCATTTAATTCTTATTTTCTTAAGCATGTAGTCTGTTGAGATTCTATTAAGGTCTTATACAGGTCAAGGCACAAGCCAGCTATATGATAGATCTCCCTAGTATATTCCTTGTTAGCCAAATTGTATGTATGAACTAAATCATAGTCTTTAAGTTCCCTAACTAAGGCACTATGTTACTATTTGTGGGATTAGCTGGAGGCTGATTTTGTATTGCTTCCAAAATAGCAAAGCATCATTTGCATTTCACAGGCTGTACATGACATGGCTGAAACTGGCATTTGGTCTTATCATTATCGTTCTGATTTACAAATAGATCAGAATTTAAAGTCAGTATATCTAAATTATCTTTTTTGTATTATTATTCAAATCAGAAAAATACAAAAGGTAAGATCTTTAAATCTTTCTAACTAGTGAATTCAGCATAATATTTTCATTTGCAAACCATAAATTACTGCAAGGATTTTCAAAACACTTTTTTTGCAGGTCTGTAATTTTGAAGTTCCACAAATACCATCATGGATTTCAGTTTTTTTTAGTCATATACAATCTCAGTGGTCTGTGATGGATGTGTAATGGTAATGCAGATCTGTTTGTTAGTTATACAAAAGACATTTTCCTTTTAAATGAAGTTCAAGTAAAATGATACTAAATTAGCACAAGTTTTTCCGAGTGTATCATAGCATGGAAATATTTTTACATTAATTATTCTCACAGATTGCTACTTAATCTCTATACTCCCTTTTACTGTTCTGAATATAGGAATGATAGCATTTTCTGGACTCATAGAAATATTAACAACACTGAATCTTAAAACTCAATCTCAACTGGCTTATATTTTAACATTTTAAGAATAGAACAGAAAGTCCTTGTTCAGCTGTGAGAAACAAAGCTGATTAACTACTTTCCTTGACTTTGGAACTTTTGAGATTGAATGCTGAAATAAATATAGGGAAGATACAGAGGGTGTGAAAAATCAGTTTGTAGAATGACTTAAAAGGCCACTAGTAAAGATACTGTCAATTTTTAAAAAAATATTTTAAAATACAGGATTGCTGCTGTTAGCTGTTTGTCAAATCAAGTTAATGATGTATGCTCTATGTTGAATTGGTACTTCTTAGGAATATCCTAAGGGAGACACTTAATTCATCCTGGACTCCTGATATATTTCTGCATTTTTGAAGTGTTAAATGACATTTCTTAATTTTAAGAGAAATGCAGCAAACATGCAAACTTAAATTAGGTTACTGTCAACAATGTGCACTTGTGAAATTCTATATGAAATGGAGAGCTTTGGGGATAGCTGAAAAGAAGAAATGTATCCCTTAAGGAGTCCCCTGTATATAATGTAACAGTGTGTCATTGTACAGAAACCATATCAGTCTAAATGCACATAATTTATAACAGAAGAAATTCTATTACTGGAACTTCAAATTGTCAAATTGGATAGCTATAGGTTTTTAAAAATATATTTATTTTAAATATTATCATCATTTATGCAATTGAATTTCAGACATCTTCCTGAATTTTGTTCAAACAGTACTTGCTTTCTTTGACTATTTAAAAGTAATAATGAATATAAGAACATATTGTTTGAAAACAATTTTCCTTTAGCATATGAATTTTTTTTTAATTTAGGTTTTGGTCCTTGACTCTGTCAGAATTTGGAGTTTCAGTTTATGCCATAAAGATTAAATGACCTTCACCATAATTTTCTTCTTACTGTTAGACTGTACAAAGCTGCAAAGTAGTAAAACTCAACCACTTTTTTAAAAACTGAATTCATTTAATATCAGTTCTCCTTCTGTATAGTATGCAATACCATGTAAAGCTATTTTTTTTAATAAAGGAACACAAATAGACTAATAAAAGGACAAATATTGCAATCCTCCTTCAGATTTCCAATTATCCTTCTAAATAAACTTGGCAGATTTCATACTGCACATGCAGCACTATATATATTTGCTCGAAGATGATCAAAGGGTTGGAGCAACTGCCCTATGAGGACAGGCTGAAGGAGTTGGGGTTGTTCAGCCTGGAGAAGAGAAGGCTCAGAGGGGACCTCATATCAGTACCTGAGGGGGTCCTACAGAAAGGCAGGGGAAGGAATTTTTAACATAATATCAGATGGGAGGACTAGAAACAATGGATATAAATTAGAGGGGGATAGATTTAGACTAGACATAAGAAAGAAATTCTTTACAGTGAGGGTGGTGAAATACTGGAACAGGTTGCCCAGGGAGGATGTGGATGCCCCATCTCTGGAGGTGTTCAAGACTAGGCTGGACAGGGCACTGGGCAGCCTGGTCTAGTGGGAGGTGTCCCTGCCTATGGCAGGGGGGTTGGAACTCGATGATCTTTAAGGTCCCTTCCAACCCAAACTATTCTATGATTCTATGATTCTATGACTTATGTTTGAAATGCCATATATGATTCATAAAATTTAAAATATGAATATGCAAAGCTGTTAGACAGATTGCAGTACAAAATGAATAAGACTTGAGTATTTAGCAAGGGACCATCATTACTCCATAAATTTGCTTCAAGACAACCATAGGCTTTGGCTGTGTATGCTACAGAGGTCAGGAAGGTGGAGCAGCTCTTTGTTGTCATCTCTGCCTCTCTTGATGCTTTAGGTATCCGAACCCAGACCTGATTCAGACATCTCAACAAAACCTGAGTGAACTTTGATGGTATGTCTTTCTTTTATTTTGAAGTCTTTTTCTCAAGGAACATCACAGGATCAGCAACCTAAGTCATTACAGAAAATTTCACAATATTTTACAAAGGGGGTTAATATGCATCATAAAAATTGGAGATGTAACCATATTTCAAATTCCTTAAAATTCTGTGGGATAACAAAGCATATCTTCATGTTACAATCACTATAAAATCCCACTCTTCCTGTACTTTTCTAAAGAAAGTTTTGGTAACTACTGTGCAGTGATGCTTAGTGCATATTTGACCTGATTGAATGTTCGATTATGTGTCTGTTCCTTAGCCTCAGTTGTCAGCACTGCCTGTGTCTAGACTTGTGTGCTCTTGGGAAATCTCCGTGAACTGATGGCCAGAGTAAGAGACTACAGATGCTGACTGTCCTTCAGCCTTTTGTCACTGTTGAGGTGTTTACTGTGTCCTTCAGTCTTTAGTCGTCAATATTTATTTTAAATATTATCCTTGTGGTGTCTAAAACACTTGAAATTACATATGGCAGAGCATTCTGTATTTTACTGAAAAGAGAAAAGAACATCTAGTCTTTTTTTTATCTTGATTTTCAGCATTCCAGCATTGTTTATAGATGTATTTTGGAGGGAATGCGTAGCACATCAGACAAAATGTAGAACACCACAAAAGTTTTGATCCTTAATATTTTTGTAGTGATACATAGTGTTGACTGAAATAGAATTATGTATAAAGAATAATTTAGGGATTATTAGAATTCAGAACAATAAAACTTAAGTATTTTTTCCTGATAAAAATTTTTTTCTCATCTTCCGTGGTTTTATTCTTGTTCTAATGTAAAATAAGAAAATTTTATTCAAATCAAGGTAATATTTTTTTCCTAAAAGGTTAGATTTAGAGTATGTTTAACCAAAGTAATTTAAAATATGTAGCATTTCACTCTATGTTATGAAATTCATGAAATAAAGGATATTTCAAGAAAAATTGGAGATTGTGTACAAACACAAAAACTAAAGAATATAATTTGTTGACAAAATTATTCCTGGGATATGATTGCTATGCTCTGGTTGTTATTCCTTCCTACAGAATATTTTATAAGCCCATTCTAAATAAATACATTGCCACAGTTTCGCTTTGGAATCTCTTTTTCTCCCTTTAAGTGAATTTAACATTTATATCGCAGCTGAGTTTAGTCACTTGGTGAGAAACAATTTGTAATTATCTTTAAAATAAATGACTAATGAAGCATTACCAGCTATTCACTTTTAGTTAATTTTTACATAATGTGTAATTTTTATCCATAAGTCAAAACAATAAGTTTTGACAAGGAGATTTTATCAACTGTGTTGGGTCCTAAGTAAATGGAAAGTTGAGAACTGATGCTGAAGCTGAAAAACAGGAAGCAACTGGCAGATCATAAAGCAGATTCTCCTAAAAGCTATACTACAGCACATGGAGAATCGGGAGGATATTTGAGACAGCCAGCACAGCCACACCAAAGTTAAGTCATGCCTGATCAACCCAGTGGCTTTCTACAGTGAAGTGACTACATCTGTGGACAGGGGAAGACCCATTGAAATCATCTATCTGCTCTTCAGTAAAGCCTTTCACACAGCTCCCCTTAACATCCTTCTCCATAAGTCACAGAGATATAGATTTAATGAGTGGACAGTTTGGTGAATAAGGAACTGGCTGGATGGTCACATCCAGAGGGTAGCTTTTGATGACTCGATGACCAATTGGGGAGGATAATGAATCATGTCCTTTGGGAATCTGTGCTGGGACTGGTGCTGTTTAATATCTTCATAGATAATAAAGACAGTGGCACTGAGTGCACCCTCAGCAAGTTTGCTGATGATGCCAAGCTGAGTGGTGTGGTTAACACACCAGATGGACAGGATGTCATCCAGAGGGACCTTGGAAGGCTGGAGAGGTAGGACTGTGCAAACCTCATGAAGTTCAAGTGAAGGGTGGGTGCTGTACTTGGGCTAGGCCAATCCCCACTACCAATGCAGACTGGACAGTGATATGATAGAGAGCAGCCCTGCAGAGAAGGACTTGGGAGTATTGGTGGATGAAAAGCTGGATGTGAGTCAGCAGTGTGTGCTTGCAGCCCCAGGTGGCCAACCATATCCTGGGCTGCATCAGAAGAGCCATGGTCAACAGATTAAGAGAGGTGATTCTACCTCTCTGCTTTGCTCTCATGAGACCCCATATGGAGCGCTGTGTCCAGCTCTGGAACTCTCAGTATAAGAAGGACATGGAACTATTGGAGAGGATCTAGAGGGAGGTCACAAGGATAATGCAAGGACTGGAGCACCTCTTCTCTCCTATGAGGACAGGCTGAGAGAGTGGAGCTGTTCAGTCTTGAGGCAATGGTTTTAGACCACAGCAAGGCAGGTTTAGATTGGACATTAAGCTGAAGCTCTTCACCACCGGTAGTGAGGCACTGGAACATGTTTCTCAGAGAGGTGGTGGAGGCCTCTGGAGACATTCAAAGCCAGGCTTGATGGGGCTCCAAGCAATCTGATCTAGTGCAGGATGTCCCTCCTCTCTGTAGGGGGGTTGGACCAGGTGGCCTCCAAAAGTCCCTTTCAAACTTATGATTCTATGATAAATGATCCTTTGGCATTTTGCTGTAAAGTTACACACTAAAGGATCAGACACGTTATGAATTCAGTGACAAAACTGTCCTCATTATAATTTATTGCCTATCAGATACTATAACCTACTTTGGAAGAAATTTTGGAAGGGTAATCAATTATGGAAGACACCATCTGACAGTCTGCATGCTGTATAAATTAGTCAAAATATTATGATTGCAGGGCCTGAAGCCTGTTCTTTTTTAGAAACTACAAGTTTGCATCAAAAGATTCTAAAGCTCTATAGGAACTGCTGGTAGGCCAAAATTCATACTTATATATGTATACTGATAATTTTTTTCCAATTCAATTACTAATGTTAAAAGTAATGGAAAAATACAGTCTTTTACTTTTGATTTGCATATTTGGAAAGGAGTATTCTAATATAAAAAAATATAGGTATTTTTTATATAGGTGATTTGAAATATTGTAGTTATTATCATCTAACGATGTAGGGGTGTATCTGTGATGATCTAAGGATGTAGGGAAAGAAAGTTTATGAGTAATGACTTCTACTTGTTCAAGTACTACAGCTAGAGCAAAAAACTTATATTTCTAGGATCTTTTCTACTTTTCTAAAGTGATAAGGCTAATACTGAAATATTTATTCCTAAATAAGAGACATAAAAAACCAAAAACTATGTGACTTGTTCTGTACTGACTTAACGAAACTGTGATAATTTTTTTCTTTCTTGAATAATGATGGTTTCTTCCCTGAAAAGTACTTCCTTTCTTCCATAACACGAGTTGATAGATTATCTCCAAAACTGGATTATTCTGATTAAGCTCCAAGAGCCTATAACTGGCTTAATCAAATAGCAGTCACAATTAGTATCATGATCATGATAATTTGTGACAGTGATATAGTATTTTATTTTAGATTTCTTCATTCATGTACACTTTATAATTTGGGAATAATGTAAACCTAGCACACTACTTTTTGAAAACAAAGTGAAAATGTCAAATAATTATTCTTCTCAACATTACAAATATTAATACTGATTTAGAAGAAAACATTTTTTAATTATGAATGAATGGTATTTCCAAGGGCATGGTGGGAGTTATGAGCAATGTATCACTAAGGAAGAGAGAGCAGTATTAATAAAATATGGTGTGTAGGTCTATACTGTCATATTTATAATAGATACATACATTTATATAAAAATACATATGCATAAATACACTAATACATATACAAATACACAACTTTCTCAATTCCTAGCTTCTAGAATGATTTAGTTAGAGAAGCATCTCTCCTGACTTAAAAAAAGATAGTTAGCCTGGAAGAAGTAAACCTTTGAAAACGTAAACCCTGAAGGCTTGAAACAATAACACAAACAGAGAATTGAAAATGTACTTTTAAAATGCATGTTGTTAACAATTCTGATTCCTTGAGTCATATGACCCACATTTCCAGCAGGGCTTTTTCACAGAATCCCATTAAAGAATTCCCTCTTGGGAGAAAAAAGAATTTTTGAGGCTTTAGGACAGCACTAACTCTAATTTGCAGTAGAATTTCAGGGCATATTCTTCTTCTGCCTTCACTGCATAAAATATATTGCCTGCACTCAAGATGCAATAAACCTACATAAACTACACAGTAAGAGCAATAGATGTATCATTTAGACTGAACTGAATTTGTGCTGAAATGGCCATGTAGTTTTTAATAATCAAAATGTTTAGCTTCTTGAACCAACAGTTTTTGGTGTGCAATATATTATGTGGTCTGTTACTGAGTTGTATGCTTTCTAATCTATGTACCCTATGAACAGGAACAGTATGAAAACATTGTTAACCTATGAGGAAATTACTTGTAAAATAAACAAATAAGTATTATACTTACACACAAATTTAGTGCATGAATTTATATAAACTAGTATATATGTGAAAATATATATGGTCTTTTATACTTATTTCTTGAGCATTGATTTTCCTATTGCAGTCTGTAAGGTAACTAGTTGTAAAACAATACTTGCACAAAATATCTTCCATAAAATTGTTTCTTCTTCCCTCTCATGTTGTGACATGTAACTTGGACAACCCCTAAATGAGCATCTGACTCATTAAAAAGAAATACTATGGTGTTGCATAGGGTCTGGGAAGACAATTTTTTCTATTGAATATAGAAATTGGTTGGAAAGTAGATTGCTGCAGTGTGTATCAAACTAGCTTTGTCAGTTCAACGTTTTAATGGTTCAGAGGTGTGAGCTGGTTTTTGGTGAACAGTGGAGTTACTTTGAAGATAGATAGATGCTTGATCTCTCAGCCTTTGGTAACTTTTTTCTGCTTTTAATAAGCAGTAAAGGAAACAACAGTTTGGGGACTCCTCAACAGAAAATTCTATCAAGTAACTTACTGAAAATAGCATTTTTGTGATCTATGCACAAGCTAAAATAGTGCTCAGACAATTCTTTTTCAGCTACATTAGCGTAGCAGTGGTAAATTCGAGTGAAAATCCAAACATTGCTATTTCTATTCAAATCAGGAGATTGTGCAGTGCACAACCTAAAATAAGAACCAAAGCAAAATAGACACAGAAATATAGATAAGAATTAATCTAACACTATGAGCAAAGGTATCCCACTTTTTAAATAGACCCCTCACATTGATATGTTCAGAAGTTTTCTTGGTCTTTTTGAGACAAAAGAAGTGATGCAGTGGAAAACTTGGGCCACTGAACCACAAACCAGATAGAAGAAGCAGTGGCAGAGTACAACAGTCAGGGCTAACCCAGCAGCCAGACAGGGCCTCAGCACGTCTTGTGTTGGCAGAAAGAGTAACTTGAGCCAGCATCTGATATCTCAGCAGGTCACTGAGGAAAATCAGTACAGCAGCAGATGCATGTTAGGAAAGACCTGGCAGGCTATGTGAGATTCAAAAACTGCCAGGATTTTGCCTGAGAAACTAGTGAAAAAAAAAAAAGAGGAAACAGGTTATTTTTCTGACTACATTGTCAGATTTGGTTCCATTGTTTTTGTTTTACTCTCTATGACCATAATAATTGAACAGAATGACTAATAGATCTCCAGCATACATCAAACAGGCTCTGGTCCTCTTTGTTTTGAAAATGAAGTTGTATGCTCTTCTCACATAGATTTTTAATGTATTACAAATTTTCCTTTCTTGATGAAGGAATTTCTCATTCTTGTTGGGGAAATACTTGCTTCCTAGATGTTTAGTATTTGTCATGCTAGGAATAAAAACAGCTTTAGTGAAGAAGAAGCTAACTAAGCAAATTAATGCACTTTTTCCTCCTTCTGGCTTACCTAACTGCCTCTCCTGCAATGCTGTTCTCTCCCGTTTATGATTGCTTTTCCTCCTGAGTTCTGTGCATACTAGATATTTTCTGTCATACTGATGTGACTTTTATCATTGTGATTTTACTTCACAGAAACCTGCAAAGTTAGCATGTTCATAATATTCACTTATGAGATTAGAATATACAGACCATGCAGGAAGAGTACAGTTAAAAGCTATTTCAGAAAAATTTAATTGAAACCCTCCAACTTCCAAAACAAACAAGAAAAGACATTTTTAATTAACCCAATTTTTGACTTGTACTACAGCAAATTTTTTGACCAAGTTTTCTTACCCCCAGGCCTCCCCAGTCCCAGAGCCTTATCTAACCTTCCTGTAATTTGTACTGTTCTAAAAGTCCACAGAAGCTGAAAGAATCAGTCAAAAATTTTGATTTGAACACAAATAAAAAGATTCAGTCTACATGTGATAACTATGTTAATCTTACTCTGAAAGGTTACAGGTGCCTTATCTCAAGGTCAGGATGTAGTCTTTCTGTAAGAAAGAATGATTCCTTACAACTATCCAGTCACACTATAAAATATAAATATGAATCTATAAAATATTAATCATACACTGTAAATAGAAAGCACTGACTCAGTACCCTATAGATTTTTTTCAACTTGTTTTAATTCTGTCTTTCAGAAATAACTTCCATATTGCCTACAGTCACCTACTTTTCATTCAGAAGCTGACTATTTGTATCTTAGTAGTGAAATTGGTTAACTCAGTGGGAAGATATCCTAATTTACAGTTTTTGAAAGTAATCATAGAGATATCTTAAACACCCTCAGGTATCCACTTTTGCCTCTAACTGCTGCTAGAGAGAGAGACAGTATGAATCTTTTCTAACCCCCACATCATACCTACTAACAGCAGGAAAATGTCTGGAATATCCTCAGGTGTCTCTGGTAGCATTAGCTTTAGGCAGATAAATCAGTTCCTGTCTGTCTGCTAGAGGAAAACGTGATTATAGCATAAGGTCATGTGGCTCGGGGCATGAAGAAAAACTGAAAAATAAATCCTCTTTCTTTTCTACTACGGTTTATGAAATAGTACCTTTGCAAACTAGGATAATTTTGGAAAGTCCAACTGAAGTTTAAGAGGTTATTTTTAGTTCATTTAAAGATAATTAATGCTTCAGTGTGCTACTTGATAAAAAATAATGGTTTTAATACAATAATTTTATTTTTACTAATTATTTTCTTAAATGTATTGGTAATTATTCTTCTCTATTGAGATGTGATCACAGAAAAAAATAAAAAATTTGCATTTTCTTCTCCACATCTGTAGACATTTTCTTCAGGAGCATTTATGAAGAACTTGAGGAAGTTGAATCTTAGAAACATAGATGATTTAGAGCTTAGAATTCTCACACACTTATTCCATGCACCGAAGATTTATTTCTTTATAGAACCTATTTGATATGGCTATTTCTTTTTCTTGTTTGTCTCTTTTCTAAATAGAACCAATCAATTTCACCTTCTTTTGCTTGTTGAATAGAGTGTTATAAAATTAGTTGTTGTTACACTATCAATCTGTAAAATTATAACTACTCAAATGTAGTCTTTTTATATATATGAATATTATACTTTAGTACAGTAATTTCCTTTATGAATTGATCTTGTGTCCTGGAATGTTTTCAGAGCTGTTTGTATTACATGAGAAGTGAGAATTTTGCCTTCTCTTTTATACTGTTGATTGTATTATCAGATAATAAAGAGTTGAAAAGTCTTGTCAGAATATAAAAAAGCAAATACTTCATTTAAAATAATATAAAAACATTGACATAAAAACATAAATGTAAATAAGAACACTATCCACTCTCATGTACTTAGTGGTAGAATATTTTTCATGGAAACAGTGAGTTGTGATATCTAAATTATTCCATAAAGGTGGTTATTTGAAAACTGCTTTGCATTTCCAAAGTAAGGCTTGTGCCAGCATCTGCAAATTCAATTTTGCTTTCAACTCTATAAGGATTTTTACAGTTATATGTTCTGAACTAGATAACAGTGTTATTTGTACTTCTATCTACAAAACTGCATCCAGGGTTAGATATTCCTGCAAATTTAAGCACTATGAAACTAATTTCATTTATGAATTTATGTCAGTAAGTTCTTTCTCATATCTGTTTTTCAGACATTGTCAAGTATTACTATTAAGCAGCTATTTTTTCTATTACATAGATAATGGTTGTGGCCTAGTAGTCACACATGAGACATAGTCACATGGAGAACAGCTGATTCCTGTTATAATGCTATTGGGAGTATTTGGATGGAGCAATAATTAGGCTGCAGAATTCCTTGTGGGCTCTTTAAAAAAATTATCTCATTCATACAGTAATAAAGCAGCATTTATTAATTTAATTTAATTCAGTCATTCAAAAAGTGAAGGGAAAATGTAGTAGATGGAGAAAGGGAGATGGATCTGGGAGATGCTTCTCAAACATAGAATCATAAAGAGACATCAGTTATAATGATGTATCAGGGTCAGTAAGCACGCAAAATCCAGGGAGCTTCAGAAGCTCCAGAAAGCTTCAGAAGCTCTTATGCTTAAGTTAGCTATGACAATATCTCAGCTGACATTTTGGACATTTTTCTGTCTTTTCTCCATGATTTTTAGAACATTTTACAGTATCCGCATTATTCCTAGTTGAGGTTTCTTCTGGGGAGAAAAGTTGTTCTATAGTAACATTACCTGATGGTGGAAAGGTTTCTCCCTAGCACATAGAGTCTGCCTCTTTGTGATTTAGATATACATTTCCAGATTTGGATGGAGTTTAGGGTGGAAGGACCTTAGATGAGAAGAGCTGTGTGCTCCGCAATGACCAATGCAGGATCAAGACCACTTATCTTTGATATACTAACAGTTCCTGCATTTTTTTAATACAGAGAGCAGATTCTGTCACATCTGAGAAGCAGTAAGTAAAAGGGCTATTAATTCAAAGGCTGGACTTGCAAATGGCCTTAAAACTCCACTGTTGCTGCATTGAGGAAAGTGTAAAGCAGTTAGATGGAAACCCAAATATTGCCAGTATGTATATACAAAGTGTAACAGAAACTGGGACTTGCATATGTAAAAAATTTAGAAGGAAAGTATAAGCAGAATATAAAGATTCTGAAATAAAAAGGAAAAATGTTAAAATGCTGAATTATATATGAATTCTATATAGGGTAATGTCTATGTAACAATATATGCATAAAATACATATTAATGCATAACAAAACCATGCAAATAATCTTGACTCAGTGTACACCGAGTATTCTACAGTAATGCAGAAATATTTTTATCTCCCTCTGCAGTCTTAGGTGCATCCCACCATAACCCATGGGCTTGTGGTGTCCATTTATTTCAGTGAACTCTTACTTGATCCTCTTCAAGAAAGGGGAAGTCTTCCTTCTTCCAGATTTTCCCTGTATTCCTGAGGGATGGTCTGAGCCTGGTGAAGACTGAAGTAAAGAAGGCATTCAGTAACTCTGCCTTCGCTGCATCCTCTGTCACCATGGCTCCTGTCTCACTTACCAGCAAGCCCACATTTTCTCTAGTTCCCCTTTCAACTCTAATATGTTGAAGAAATCCTTTGTGTTGATCTTGACATCCCCAGCCAGGATTAATTCCAAGGAGGTCTTGGCTTTCCTTTCTGAAAGAACTGCTCTTGTTTTATGCTTCCCTGGGTAAATGAGCTAAAGTGTGGGAAAAAAAGGCATCCTTTGAAAAATATCAGCATGTGTCAAATATTTTCCAGTGAAATTACATCTTTTTAATTTTAGGATCATGATGTGGTGTGCACCAGTGACCACCAGATGCATTTCCTTTTATAACAAAGCTACTTATAACCAGATGCTAAAGACTGAAGTCATGTTTCTCCTTGAAGTGCTGTTTCCTTGACTGGAAAGGGAGATAGATATTCCAGTTAGTGCTGAAACACTCTCCAAACAATGTGGATATATATGTGGATATCTTGCCTTATTTCTAGTAATGTAATAGAATTGTATAGAAGTGAGAAATTCACTTTTCATGAAACCTGTGATTTCTCAGAGGTCTATTCTATTTTCATGCAGCATTTGTTTATATGCATTACTGGAACCACAGGTTTTGGTTAGATTTATGATACCTAAACCCTTACTTGACATCTAAGATTAAGTTGCCTAAAAGTATACAGCTAGTGCACTCTGAAACTTCCCAGGGGACAGAAAGTCATTCATGTGGAATAATGGCCATGATGCAGAATCCGTGGCTGATATCCTCTTGCAGCAGCCAAGAAAGGCCAGGAGGAATGCCTTGTGCCATCTCAGGCATTACTAGAAAGCTCTATGTAGGGGTGTGAATAGAGTAATTGGTATTTTTAAGGTGAGGTGAAGCTCTAAGCCATACTAACTACAATGGAGATACAAAAATTAACATGTATAAGAAAGTGAATCCCATTTTTTTGTGACATGCTGCTTGACCTTTAAAATTGCTTATTTTAATGCTATTTTAGTTTTATTGCTGAGATTAAGAAACAAAAATGTTCTTTTACTATTGTAGATTTAATTCAAACACATTAAAAATAATTTTGCTTGTAATTTACATGATGCAATATTTATATATGTAAAAATTTTCTTTGATTTTCATACCACTGGCTCAGCATTCTTATTGCAGTTATAAACACGTGCAATTTTCTTACTAAGAGTCTGATTTCAATGACAGACATATCAACAGCAGTCTTTCACTATTTAATTCCAAAGCAAATACATTTGAAATATTGTTAAGGCTAGATTTTGATACTATTTCATTTCTAAGCAGTATGTGTTGGGTTGTATAATGTATTAATTATCCTTGATGACGGATTACTGTATTACTTTTAAAAGATAATCCAAATGTCAGTTGTAGGCATTAATTTGTGATTGTCAGCAGAATTTGTATGAACTATAGTTTTTGTTCTGAGAAAATAACTGTTCTGTAAATACATGCATGAAAGCTAAATATTCTTCCTGTCCTTGATTACATTATTACTTTAGAATATGAAGTCATATCTTCACTGATAGAAGGTGATAATCTGAGGTATTTTTATTGCCAAAATCTGCACACAGTTATTCTAAAATGCATGCATTCACTTCATATAAGAAAATATGGGTTTGGGCATATATCTCCTGTACAATCATACAGGGTCTCCTGTATTTATTTGCTTGGATAATCCATTTTGTTCTATTGTTGGGATATATTGTTGGGAAAACAGGTTATTTTTGGATAGTATTTTAATATTTCCTTTATTACAACTGCACTGAATTTTCTGGCTACTCCATGTATCTATTATCTCTCTGTATTTCTTTCAACAGATTTTTATCACTTACACCTTATAATAACTTTGATACCAAGAAGATCAAGTGTGTCTTTTCCTCTGGCTAAATCCTTTACCTTCTTGTCTACTAAGTAATACAGCACTTTCTTAATTCCTAATAGCTGCATTTATTACAGAGTAGGTCAGAATTGAAAGCATATATGCAGCCAAAATTCAAAAAAGTGCCCTGAGGATTTTTCATAAGCATGTAGGAACATATAGCTAGGTATCACGTATATATTTTGGGATGTAAATAATTTTAAAAATTTCCATATTTTTTGTTATTATTTTTTAAGCCTTACCATATGAGCAATGAGATTTCTTCTCTATTTTCTCAATTTCCAGTTCCAAAACATTAGACATAATGTTTGCCCTAATCTCTAGCTTTTCCCAGTTTTTTTCAATTATAAATGGATCTTACTTCTACGTCTCCTTGAATTATTCTATATCTCACTTTATGTACAGATAATTTAGCTGATTGATAATTCTTCTTTATTTCTGCATTACTAAACCCCTTATCTCCTTTTGTCTGTAAATATAAGTTGATAATTTATTTCAGCGAAGGTCTCTCCTCTCTTTCTTTATTCACCAATATTAAGGGATGTATTAACAAACTCCATTTTGAATTAATGTACAGTCTCACTACTGTTAAATTTCCACTTCATATATGCTAACATATGCAGATGCCAATACTCAGTATCAAATGTATTTAATCATGAATCAAAATATTTATCTACCAAATGACTGAAGATTATGGTAATTGGTGAGATTGCTTTTAATGCAGAGAAATTGCCGCTTGCAGAGGCTATTGTGTTAAGAAGGAAACAATACCCCTTTGGAAGTATTTGTCTCCCTTTACTGAATGAAAAAAGAGCCCTGACACATGGATTCCTTAGTAAGCTTAGGTTGTACAAGACAGAAAACTTAAAAAAGAAGTCATAGAAGCCCAGGCAAAAAAAAAGAGGGAAGGTTTGAAGTTTTGAGTGAAAATTAAACTACTGAAAAAAAAATCCCTAAAAAAATATAAAATAATAAGTTTCCAAAGCTAATGGCAAGAAACCTGAATTTCACTCATGAAGCTGATAAGATTAGAAGCTTCTGAGAAATGAGGAAAGAATTAGCAATTATTCTGTCAGTATTTCATCCTGTGACATACTTATTCTCTTCAAACAAAACTATTTGCATAACAGTGTAACTTCCCTCAAAAGGAATAAGGATAAAAAACTGTGCCATGCTCTCCTCAAACAGCTACTGCAGAAATAAGGAATTCTGCCAAACCACTATTTGAATTAATGTGACAATGATGATACTTCAATAAAATCTTTTGTTCTTCTTGTCAAACCATTTTACAAGTTGCTTATTAAGAAAGTTTACAGCTGTTAGCAGAGAGGAATGAGTTTGTTCAAGAGTTTGTTTAAGCATCAGATTTTCTGAATGCCTATCATCCTCCCTAGTTAGTCACAATAGACAATGATAGATTTTTTTTTTTTTGGTGTTTCACTAAAAACTCCGAGAAAGAAATTTTTCATTTAACACATCCACCATGAAACCAGGTTCTGATTTTTCTGGATGAGTTTTTTTCATAAGTAAAAATCTACTGTCTTTATTTTGTGGTTAAAATTATTTATGTAAAACTTCTTGTGATTGAAATCTTTTTTTTCAGTGCGAGGTAAGTTTCATAATGAAATCTGTATTCTATCTGTGCTTCCATTAAGATGCATCTAAAGCTCGTCCAGTATAAACTGCTACTCACTGCCCTCCACTTGCACTGGAATCTTTAGGAATTGACAAGAACAGAAAGAATGAAGGGTAAAAAGCTCTTCCAAAATTTTGCAAGAAGTGTTAATTTATGTTCAACTAAAACAAAAATAATCAGGAAAAAGGGAAAATATACTTAAAAATTAAAAACAAGGGTTTTTTTTTCAAGGATTCATTGTTGTTCAAGAAAGTTTTGGTATTTTCTAAAAATAAATGCATCCCTGATCATTATTTTCCAGGTCATATGTCTGCTTGGGCTTTTTTTGTCTTTGCTTTTTTGGTTTTTTTCCACTGAAGTATCAGGGAGCAGAATAATGGGTTCAGGACATGATCCTCACAGTTGGAATTTCTTTCCCATTACATTTCTCTTCACACCATAGTGATCACAAGGATTGTGGAGAAATTTCCTCACTCCAAATCATCATTATATTGGCAATGACTTCATTAATATTTTTATTCATTGTGCCTGTGGTGACTGAAGCTTGTCAGAGTTGGGCTGATGGTTGGACTTGATGATCTGAAAGGTCCCTTCCAACCTTGATTATGAAACTATGAAACTATGAAACTATGAAACTATGAAACTTTGAACTGTTAGGCTGTATCCCATCTAAGTAATTCCTTGCCTACAGGAGGCATCATGCTCAAAGGCTCTCATCCTGCTGGGAGGTTTCAGCTGCTCTTCTGCTGGGAAAGCAACTTGGTGAGGTGTAAGCAATCCAGAAGGTTCCTGGAGTGCCTAAATGATAATTTTCTAAGACAGGAAATAGACAGCCCTACCCAAGAGGATGCAGTACTGTACCTGATAGTCAGCAATGTAAGTAAGCTCACTGGGGATTTCAAGATTGGAGGCATCCTGGGATGCAGTGACCACATGCTGGTGGAATTCACAATCCTAGGGAAGGTGTGTCAGCTAAGGAGCATAGCCAGGACCCTAAATTTTAGAAAGAAGATCTCCAGCTCTTCAAGGAGTTGCTCAATAGGCCCCACTGGGAAACCATCCTCAGGGACAAGGGGGAGGGACAGAGCTAACAGATCTTCAAGGACACTTTTCATAGAGCATATAAGTTTTTGATTCCCAGATATGAGAAACTAATGGGTGACTGAGTTGGGACATGCTGATCAAAATAAGAAGCATGAAGGAACTGTGCAGCCAGTTCAAGTCGGGTCAGGTGTCGTGGGAAGAGCACCGAGATGCTGCACACTTATGTAGGGAGGAGGTCAGGAAGGCTAAGATGCGGCTGGAGCTCAGCTGGTCTAAGGGTAACAAAAATAGCAAGAAGGGCTTCTACAGCCATATAATCCAGAAAAGGAAGCTTAAATAATGTGTGCCTCCACTGATGAGTAAGAAGGGTGAACTCATAAGACCAGTGCATCATATATTTGGCTGTTCCTGATTTTAAGGACTTAGGACAGTGATTATTCATCATTCTTCCCTTCTCTTCTGTTTTGTTGCATTTCTGGTCATGCAGTGGCTATATTGGAATTACATCTCATGTAAGGGAAATGCAGCTTGTTATACCAAATGCTTAAGTTTCTAATTAGGAAAAATGAATCGCAGTTATGTTTGTCCCTGGATTGTATTAATATTTCATTTCTTAACTTCCTACATCAAGCATTAATCAGAATTAATCTGAATACTAATGATTCAAAATAGGAATTATTCTAAAGGTATGTCTAACTTACTTTTAAGGGTTATATTGACATGCAGAAAACTCTCCTGGAAAATTACTCCATCAGATGTGTCCACAAAAGGAATATTTCTAATTTTTGTCTCTTTGAGCCTTGTTGAAAAAAAAAAAAAATCAGCATTCTAGTTTGTAGTTACAAACAAAAAGAAACTTTCTGATTAATTCTTTTCCTCTAGTTGACATGGACAGCTATGATAGGAACTTTCGTTTCCCCATATTCTACCCTGGCAACAATCCTGACGTAGCAATTTTCCCTTACTATGCCTTCAACGGGGTAGATGCAGTCCAATTTTCCAAAATACGCAGTTCAAGTGTTCCATTGAAAATGGTTGTTTTCTATCAGTGCACAATGTGACCAACGAAGATCTCTCAGAATCACTGCCATCTAACCTCTCTCAGCAGTCATCCTAGAAAACTCATTAGGGTGGACTGAGTTTGCAGCTGAAATTAGTTTACAATGCTGCTTTTATATTTCAAAGTAGCTGGGTCATACATTTCTTTGTTGCTCAGGAAATACAAAGAACAAGATTCTACTTGTAATTAACTAGCTGAGAATTCATTCATGTAAAATTCATGTCAAGCTGACATTCTCTAATGAACCTTCATTCAATATGAGGATTTGTGAGAATAGTGTAGCCAGGTGATGTAATTTATAGGTGTTTTAATTTAGCCCATTGGCAGCAGATCTGTCATCTCCCCATGATATCTTTCAGCTGAAAACCTGAACTTTAAAAGAAGTTTAAAGATTTTCTTTTCTTTTGTTTTAAGTTAAATTATTTGTATCCTCATGTTCAGTTTTCATTGCTGAAAGGACACCATTAAGGCTTTTTTTTAAGGGAATATTTGAAAAAAAGACTATAGAAATTTTCTTTGGCACTGCACAAATAGAGATTTTAAATTTTTTTTATCCTCATTTATTTGTAGTTTACTAAATAACGGCTGCACAATTTTTGGACATCCATTGCTAAGTGTCCTATATTTAAAAGTTAATTTTATTTTTCTATTTCAATTTAAATTATGCAATTATTCTGTCCAGTTCACATGTGTGTTAAAAAAGGCTAGACAAACACACTTTACCAGATTAGTCTGTTGAAACAGTGGTAGAAAAAATTGTTTCAGTCTATGGATTACTCAGTCTCTAGATAAGAAAAAAAAACAACCATATGGAAGTGCAGATTTTTTATTAAAATCCAAAAGTCAAATAATAGCTATAATGATTCTGATTCTACCAGCAAAAAGAAAGGTAGGTACTATCAGCACTTGATGAGAATTTTATTAGATTCTTCTCATTACTGACTTAGGTTCTGTGGTTCTTTCTATTTTTAAATCTTTGACTGTTAGTATTTTGCTTCAGAAAACAGGGAGGAGGAAAACTGAGATCTAGGATTGCAGAAGCAAAGATTCTTTAAAGCAAACGACTACTATGGTGTTGTTGATGAATGACAAAAACATTTTTGCAGTAATTTACACAAATACACATAAGATGTAACGAAATTACTTTGAACACAAAGTGTCGTAAGAGCCTTTCACTGTCTATAAAGGGGAAGGTGAGTGACTTGTCCTCAACTTCTCAGTAAAGATACATTTTTTTATAGTGTTGTGTTGAAAAATTACTGTTTTCAGCGTTCTGTTTCCAAAAGATGTGCTGTAAAATAATATTGGTGTTGCAGAATGGGCACAGGCTATAAAGGGTTAACAACTGCTACTAAGTTCTCAGAGCAAGAGGCATCGTTCAAAGCCTGAAGCAAATCTGCAAATCTCATCAAGCTGGAACCATAGCCCACGTGATGGCCTTGAAGCTCGCCTGTGTCTTCGATGGTCTGGGCAAGTGTCTTCGATGGTCTGGGAAAGTATCGAGGGAGTAGAGAACAAGGAACAGATAACAAGGATTTGTGTACAGCTGTGTTGGCAGAAGAAACTGTAAGAGGAGGGTCTGACATTAATGCAAGAATGTAACTTGTAACCAATCAGTATGTTAGTAGTAAGCATAATTAGCCATCACTGTATATAAGCTTGTCTCATGCTCTCAATAAATGGATTCTGGCAGATCATATTGATCGTGGAGGTCAGCCCCTTCTTACATCAACTGTCGTACTTCAATATAGTGGCACATCTGAATGAACATTATTTCATAAATTCTTTATGAAAGATCAAGATTGCTTTTTCAGTAACACGTGTCTTGAGGTGAGTTGATGCTTATCTTACTGAAAAAACTGTTAATCTGGGCCATAAGTTATGCAGAAAACACCACAAGATTTTTCTGAATTAGTTCTGATTAAAATCAGGGGAGAACATATTTGATTAAAACAGTAATACAGTCATTTTGATTGCTAGTATAAATGCAACAGTTTTAGAGATGACAAAGTTTTCTAATCCGTTACTTTCAATACTGTTGATGCTTTATTTCTTTTTTGTTATACACAGGTTTTATCTTACTCAATTTGATCAGACTTGAGAAGTTAATAAATATAGTTACCTTTGAAAGTTTATCAATGAATTTTGGGAGACTATGTTTATTATTCTTCTTTTTGGTCTTCCAATAAGAGCTACAGACAACATTTTTCTATGTAACAAGGCATAATTGTCTAACTATACAGAATTTGGCCTTCAAAAGCAGATAAAAAAGTGCGAAAGACAAGGACCTGGAGCATATTCTTTTTTTTCTTGGACAATTTGTTGCATATAAGTGGCTGAGTTGGACAAAAAGAATTATCACTGTATGGTTTATTGGTTAACTATTCAGTTTCATGCATTTTAAGGCCAGGAATTCCACTAGATCATATAGTTAATTTCCTGTACCACAAGAATTCTACCCACTTATTCACACATTGAGATCAATGATTTATTTCAATAAATCTCCATTTTAGAAAAGCATTTATATTGATTTGAGATGTAAACAGTTCAGTATTTTCTATATTAGTCTTTCACATTCTTTACTATTAATGAGTACTATTATTTCAGCACTTATCAATATCCTTTTTTTCAGTTGGAAGTAATCTTTTTTTTGACTGTCAATCCATTGCATTCTCTTACATATTTCCTTAATAAAACAAAAAATTACTTAATGCATCATATTTTCTTTATGTTAAGGCATTTACAAATTATTATCAGTTTACTTCTAAACAGTCTTAGTGGGCTTGGTCAGTATTTGACTGTGAGATTTTTTTTCTGCTGTTCATCTAATACTTCTAACTTTTTTACACACCTTCTCCTACATTCTAGTAAGTGTTTCTCAGTGATGTTTTTAAGTAGAGAAACACAGTACACTGGAAAACAATAAATTCACAAAAGTAAAAATGCATTAATCTGTAAAAGGAATTACTACTTGGAAAATGAATGCTTGATGGTTGCCTACGAGAAAGCTAGGGTGGGACGGTTTGGCAGAGCATGTAGTGGTAAGACAAAGGCCAATGCTTTTATACTAGTGCAGGGCAGGATTAGATTAGACATTAGGAAAAAGTTCTTCCCCATGAAGGTGGTGAGAGGCACTGGAACAGGTTGCCCAGAGAGGTGGTTGAGGCCTCGCACCTGGAGACATTCAAAGCCAGACTTGATGAAGCTCTGAGCAACCTTTTCTAGTACAGGATGTCCATGCTTACTTCAGGGAAGTTGGGCTAGATCATCTTTAAAGGTCCCTTCCAACTCTATGATTCTATGATAAGATTTTGGTAACAGAGGAACAACCTGAAAGAAGGAATAACATGTAACACTGCTGGTGGGATTTCAAAGGTTCATTAACTCAACTAAAAGTATGTAAATTCTAATGAGGTAATAATAGTAAACTGAAGAATTCTCTAATATGTCAAGATGAGTTTTGAGAAATTGCACTAAGAAATAAAGTCAGATGAATTACTTTCACAAATCATTGAAGAATTTTTGGTAGTCAGAAGAACAGAAACTCACAAAGTAAGACTATGAATTTATTCTTCTTTTCTTTCAACTTGTATAGTTGGAGGTTCAATAGACTTCCAAATGATTAAAATAAGAAACATAGTTCATATATATTTGTGAGACACAAAACTCTGCAAGGTAAGAAACCTTAGGCATATTAGTTATTCTGATTCCAAATCACTCAATTGTCATTTTACTTTGCAAAATGACTTTAGAAAGTTCAGAAACAGATTATTTAATTGACCATCCTAACATCACTGTTTAAAATAACATAGAATTGGTTTCTAATATCTTGTTTCTATAAATTCTTGTCAAAGATCAAAATGATTAATAAAATATTAAGAATATTTCTGCCCATGACTCACTGCATACTACAGTATAATTGCGGTCTGATTTCTTACAGAGGACTAATTTTATTTTTTTTTTTACTTACTTGAATTGGTTATCTGACAATGAGATGACAAGGAAGAATCAGTTGGACACCACTTCATTTTGAATCTATATAACTACAATACTAACTTTATATTTAGAATGTTATTGATTTTGTAGTTTTGACAAAGCAGAGCTGTGTGCATTTTCTTGGCTGTATTCTTGAGCTCTGGACCAGAAAGGCAATCTCTATAGGACCTTTCAGCTTTCTTTATTAGGTCCAGGTTTCAAAGATGTAACTCAAGCTGAAGATGACTCACTATCAGATACCAGTGAAAATATTTCAGCATGAGTGAATTTAAATTTCTCTCCTGTTTTTATCCTTGAAGCATAAAATGAGTTGTGAACTTTTAAACTTCTTTTTAAACTATCTCTGTGACAATACATGTAGATGGTGAGAATTTTTTTAAAAAGTTTTGATTTTTTTTTTAATTACAACTTAATGAAATGAGAATTACTTCCTGTGCCAATTAAAGTCTTTATAGCTTTTTTGTTTTTTCAGGGCATCCAAAATTCATCTTAATGGCCAACTTGTCTATTTTTACCTGTGAGTTGATAGATTTTTTTTTTTTATTATAACTACTTAATTGGCCATGTTTTGTTTTGGTTGTGTTCTGGTTTGGGATTTTTTTTTGTTGTTGTTGTTTTTAAATAGCAGGAGACCCACTCACTATTACTTAGAAATATTTACTTTCCTTGGTCTAATGTAGTTTGACATCCAGGTAAGTCAATGTCAAAGTATGAAAGTCAAGTTTAAAAAAAAAAAAATTTAACCTGACATGTGGACAGTAGGTTAGTTGTAGCTAAAGGGTCTTGCTTGTCCATTACCATTTTGTAGCTTGCCTTTTAAATATACAGTGTTGTCTTACCATATTTGTTTCTCATGCTTATGTCACAGTGAATGTTTGGAGGTGCTACTTTGACAGAGTTCTATAGTTGGAAATAATTTGAAAATGTCATGCTATTACGTTGTTTGTTTTTTTTAAATCTTGGGCCTATGAAAAGGTACAGAGCCATTTAAAACTCGTATATTGAAGAAAGGATTTTCAAAATATTTTAACAGTAGTCTAACAACTTTCACTAAAATCACTGGCAAAGTGCATTATTACTTTCAGTTGAAGATGTTACTTACAGCTTTTACACAAGGTTCATGATACTGTTCTTCATAATGCTGCAGCACTAACACTAAAATTGCTTCCATTAATAATCGAAGTATGTCAGATAATCTGAAAAAAATAATCTGAGAAAATTAATTTCTTTACATTTTCAGAGTACATAGAGTATGATATGGCATT
Source organism: Turnix velox (assembly GCA_013400935.1). Classification (NCBI taxonomy): domain Eukaryota; kingdom Metazoa; phylum Chordata; class Aves; order Charadriiformes; family Turnicidae; genus Turnix; species Turnix velox. Next base: position 130,867 of record VZTY01017904.1, on the reverse strand, counting down.
GTTTGAGACAGAAGAAAATTCAGATGTCATCCAGAAAATGAAACTACTTTAAAAATTGAGAAATTATATGCTAGGTCACAATATGGACTTCAAGATCGCATTCTGAGGGCCTGATGAAATTCAATTGCTCAACAAACTCAGAGAAATGCCTAGTTCAGTTGGAAACAGAACATATGCTGTCTGAGTTATCAGAAGGTGTCTGCAACTAAAAAACCCCAAAACATAGAATTGAGGAAGCTTATAGAGAAAGGACACTGAAGCCACTGAAGGCTCTGAAACAGGCTTTAAAGGAAGAAACAGTAAAAAAAAATTAAAAAGAATAGATAATGTATTCTATAAGGAAGGGTGCTTCCTAAGGCAACAGTGGTGTGGCTACAGAAAAGGACACTAAGATGACATCCAGCAGAGACCTTAAGTCAGCCTCAGAATGATGCACCTCACATTGTGACTGCTGCATTGACTCATTCAGCCTTTCTTCTAGACAGCATATTCTTGTCCATGTGTAATCTATAGAACTGCTTACATTTTATATATCTGTGACTGGAGTGTTTTGGCATCTTAGTCCATTGTCATTTTGATTTTAAAATGTGATATAAGTTTTCAATCAATAAAAGAATTCTGTCTGCACAAGTCTCTTCCAGTTCTCTTTCCCAGAACTCTTCAACTCTTCACTTTCAATCTGTTCATCCTTGATGTTCGTGCAGATCTGCCGTCTTAAAATGTAAAAACATACTAAGTATGCATTTTTCCCTTGATTTAAATTGCATCTTTCATTTTATCTCATTTTATCTCATAATACTCTCTCATACTATTCTGCTTCATTCATTTCCTCATAATTAATATTAGACTGTAGGAAGTTTCAGTCACAGAACTCATCTTTCAGTCCATTAGTTGTATGCATTGCATTCTTTAGGATTGCTAAATATATCTGTAAGTTGTTTTCTCTGATATTTTTGAAGTACAGTTTTGAAACTACTAGAAAAAGTAAAGTGTTTTATCTATCTACAGAACAGTTTATAGTAGTACAATGTAATTTTGTGCATATTGAGTCTTAACTTGCTTGTCATTCCTGGATCCTCTCCAATTTCTCTACACGGATCTTCCAGTATTCACCCATCATCCACAGAGGAACAGAGATAAGATAGACGTCTGTGTTTAAGAATTCCAGTTTTGTAGATTTGTGTTTGGAGAATGCCTTTAATGATGTGATTTCAAACTGTTTCTATGTAGGAATATAGTAGTGAGAATTGAAATTTCCCAAATCCGTATTAACAGTTCACAGGAGACAATGTGAGATGGAAGACAGAATTGAAAAATAGCAACCAGAGCAAAACAAGCATTCTAATGTTATCCACTGAAACAAATTAGAGGGCTTATCATTTGGGAAGGGGTGAAGAACTTTTTTATTGCACATACTGTTAATTTGACAATTTTGAATGAGTGCTATGTGTGATTGAATTTTAATACGATCAAAGATATTATTCCAAAGTTGATTCTGAGATGGAAGAAATAGCTACAAAAATTATGAGAACATATTTTAAAGTTCCTTGAATGAGGATGTGGAGCATACTGCTGATTAGCTGAACAGAATATAGGGTCTGGTCAAAGAGAGAAAAGCTTAAAAGGGTGGACTGATTGTTGACAACAAATAGTGGAGAGCTTGGAAGGATGACAAATAGGTACATTTAATCTGGGAAGGTAAGAGCAGAGAAGGAGAATTTCATTTTGAAGGCTTTTTAAGTGCACAAAGAATGAGTAAGATACAGGAAAAAATGATAATTGGCTTTGGTAGTGGCAATATGAAAAATGACATGAGAAATTAAGGCTAGGGATTGTAAAATTATAAATAAAAGAAACAGAGACAGAAAAATCCCGTCTGAAGTATAGCAGATGAGATTTGATTTTATTGGGTTTCAGTTCAAGAAGGGAGGATAATGTTTTACACATCACTTATCCAAAGCCTTACTCCCAGGCAATGCAAAGCTTTAAAGTGTTTTAAGCATGAAATTTATGGACATAATAACTTACTTTTAAGGTGAGAATATCTATGCAATAACTGGGTCCCTGATTTATTCACCTTTGTAGAACATCATGTATGTGATGTTCAAATGTATTCCAGCATTTCTATTAGAAATGGAGGATATTTACAAGAATATTCTCAACAGAGTTAGTAGAAATTTCATGTGTATTGAAAAAAATGAATAGTTAGTCTAAATAATTATTCTTGAAAAATACTTCTAAGATTCTGGAGTGTGAGTGTTTCTCTGCTCCAGACCACCATACAGTTTCATGCACTAATATCAGCCATTTTGCTCCTCATGCAGGACAGATGAAACAGAACAAAGGTTTTAGTATTAAGTTCCAGATAATGAGAAGTAACAGTCTCATTTTATTTAATATTTTATCAAAGCTCAGCAAGATAAAGTCCTAAAACTTCTTCAAACTGGACGAAGTTGGTCTTTCTCCTGTCAAGAGGAGGTGATCATTCGTACTGTTTAACCTTCAGGATCTGTACAACTCCTTACAAACCTGGAAGTCTAAGCTCTCATTATTATGTCTAGGTCATTGTATAGGAAGGTGTTAGTACAGGGACTTCTAAATTTCTAGCTAGAATAGAGAAATGAAAAGGGAAATACAGAGCAAAAGGCAAGTAAATACNTAGGAAGGTGTTAGTACAGGGACTACTAAAAGGGAAATGCAGGGCAAAAGGCAAGTAAATATATTTAATCTTTAACTATTAGTTCTTATGAACCAAAGACTAAAATAAGTGTAAGAACTATAATTTCCAGAAGATGGCACTCTCATACTGTGTTTCTTTGAGCATAACTAGTCACTATTCGTGACTCTAAGCACATTTCCCTATTTGTCTGAACTATTTAATTATTTACCTGTACAGAAAGGATAGGGAAAAATCTAAAATATAGTCATCTTCATGCAGCCTTTACTACAAGAGACTTTATTTATTTTGCCAGAAAGAAGCATTACTATTCAAAATGAATCATTGCCTTAAACTAAAAATTATACCTGGACCCAAATTCGTCAGCTTAAAAAATGAAACCCCCCCAAATAACAAGCTACATACTCCCACTCTTGGAAAAATAAAAAATAAAATTAAGATCTTACATGCAGTCTTAAACTGGTAGGTATATTATTTCTCTGTTGGAAGCTACACATAAGAGTAGACGAAAATATTATTAGAACGATACAGTAGCAGTTGCTGCTGTCTTCGAACAGTTGAAAATTAAGTAATACTGAGGCAAGATGGTTCTAAATATGCAATAAATGACAATCTTGAGTGTGATGAACCATGAACAGAAGTTTATTTCCCTCTTGATTAATATGAATTTGAACTCTCAGTTCAGACCTACATTCTTAAACAACCATATTTATGTTCTGCTATGATAAATTTTCTGTTGGATTTTTCTACATGTTCTGTATTTTCAGAATTAAAGGAACTGAGAAACTCTATGCTTCTACCCTTGTCTAAACAATTAACAAACATTTTTCCAAAATCCATATCTGTCAGACTTCTTAGAGTGTTTAGTCTAAAGCTATTTTTTATTTATATATCAGATTAAGTGGTGTTATAACCAAGGTGCTTAAAAGACTATACATTAAAGACTTTAGTATAGGTCTTTAATCACACATTGAGCACAGCAATTAACATAAAGCAAGCAATGTCCCCCAAATTCTAGATGTATGAAATTTAAGTTGAATAGGCAATGTGGTTAAACACATATTTATCAATTAATTTATTCTTATGTAGAATAAAAATATTTTTGCAAAAAGTATTCAATTAATATCTTCAATAAAACAGATCTAAATTAACTGAACTGGAAGCCATCTAGCTGAACGTCTATCCCTGTATTATACTTTAGATCTCTTAGAAGTTTTGTGATGTAATGTGCAAAACAAGCAATTAATGCTAAGTGAATGCAGATTATTTATAGTTTACTCCAGTTTTGGACATTACAAGCTATTTAGCTGAATACATGCTCTTTGAGGTGTTTGCATAGTTGTTATTTACGCAGAATCCCTGCTGCTTTTATTTTCTTGTTGCTGATGAGCTCATGTTCATGAGGACACTTAATCTTTGTTCAGTTAAAACTTTCTGATCCAGAAATACAACTATGGTTAATAGACATCAACAGCGGTTTCAAGACTATCATCAGTGGGTTTTGGGAGTGGAAGTGGGGTAGATCAGCATCCTATGGTGCTTTATTTTTATTTCCAAAAGAATCTAGGAGACATAGCTTAGAAAAAATCAGCAAATATGTAATCAATGCAGTTTACAAATTGTGCTATTGTTGTAATTAATGGTATCCAGTGAAGAGTGCAGTGCTTTGATGCCCGGGAAAGCCTTGGAGTTTTGTTCTGTAGGATACATGAATACATCTTGGCATGTTCTGCATGGAAATGAACAATGACAACACATCGCAGAGCCCTCGCAACCCAAGAGGTGGATGTGAGCTGATTCAGGCAGCAAAACTATGCAGCCATGTCATTTTTGTTGTGTTAGTACAAATTTAATTATAAATGCTGTTGGATTCACACTGATAGAAGCACAGGAGACTGTACTATTTCGCATGACTCACTGGTTTGGACAGCACATATTCCAGGATGTGTGCATATTACTGATTGTTCGGTAAAAACAGTTTTACGAGGCTGCACAATTCATGTCACTCTGCTGAATGTGTTATATCTTTCTAAACAAAGATCATAAATGCAGTAAGTTCAAGGTTATTGACATCACAGTATTTTAAGGATACAGTATCTTCTGTCTAAAGTATGAAAAGTAATCTTAAGGTCTCTTATTTGTTTAGAGCATTATATAACCTAAACGAATTTATTTTTTCTTAAAAGAAGGAAAAGAAGACAGAGGAAGAATCAACAAACTACAAAATTTTAGAAAAGAAGGATTATGAAAAGAGCATGAATTTTCTCTTAATTACATCGCTCATCAGCAAGAAGAGGGAAAACATGTTATTTCTTCCTCTCTCAGTGTTTGTATCTGGATTCTTCTTCTACTCCAGGGATCCTAAATACTCCAGATGAAAATATCGGACACCCTTCTTGGTGGTATATGACTCAAATAAGAAAACTGTGAGCTGTCTGTTCATTATTACCCTACTCTCTTTACTCCATTTACTGCTTCATCTCCCTGGTGCATTTTTACTTCTATCTAGATTGGGAACTATTTAGAACAGAAGCTTGCTTTTTGATTACTTGTCTTTACCATGCCCAGCACAATGGAGCTGTGATACTTGATTGGGGTGCACTTAAAAGAAAAATCAGAACCAGATAATGGTCCTGTAAAATAAGCCTCCTGAACAGGCATTTTCTAAATTTACACAACTCCATTGAAATCAGTGGATGTAATTGTAGTTAATGTCCTAAACATAAGTAGTGATGCCAAGATCCTCCCTTAACTTGGGAGGCGGGAGCTGATTTTCAGGAAACTGTAATTATCACCTTAGCCTGATGACAGCTGTAGTCAAGCATTTAGAACTATTTTCCTCAGCAAGCACCAGAACTAGTGCCTTATAGTACAGCCTTTCATGTTTTAAATGAATTAAATGAATTGGACAATATGCTTTTTGGCATTTAATTTTAGTTTCACATTCTGTCATGAGCAACTGCTTATCAGTTTCTCAACTTCAATTGTACTGTTTTGTAAACAAGCAAGCTGAGAAAGAATTTGAAAAAATCGGTGTAGTTTCTTTTTCTGGTAACTAGCTCTGAAGTGGTTTTGTGTGATTTCTTTCAGTAGAACAATTTAATAGTAATATTGTTACTTTGATCTCATACTCTGAAAATACAATGTAAATATTTATTCAGTAATCCTCAGAACACATCTCTGACGTTACTGAAGTGTTAGTATAGCAAATTTACTGAATTTGCAACCTTGTGTTGGTTAAAATGAACACAAGTGAAATGACTAATCAAAATTCTTACGTTGAGTGAGGGTCAAGATGAAGAATATAATAATGAATCACTGAAAAAAGATAGGAGCACTGCCTGGGATCCATCTCCATGAAACCGTACTCATTCTATTCAAATCAAGTGAGGACATTAACCAATGTTTTTAGCTATTTTTGCTGACCCTTAAACTTACATCATGTCAATTTGTTTTTGTAAGGAGGACAAATATGTATGTATTTCAAGGATGATCAGTGCTTCAAGTGATGGCAGCTGGAGCATTTCAATTACACTTGCAATTACCAAGGAATGGCAACTATATTTTTGTGTCAAACATTCTTTGCTACTTGCTTCCTTGCCTTACTACCATCACAAATTTTCCATCAAGATGTCAATGCAATTCTGCACAGACCACACTACAATGTCAAATATTCTGTTAATCAGTATGTGAAGAGGCTAAGGGCATGGATATGTTATCAAGACAAAATGAGATGATGTCAGTAAGACTTGACATAATCATGTCAAAACAAATGGAAATTACATATAAGTTACTTCTCTCCAAATAAAAAAGAGTGTTGAGTACATTGACGGGTATGGTGTTTTAATGAGGAGAGGGTTAAAACTGAATATTAAAAGACATAGTAAATGGTCTGAGTGGAAAACCTCAAGGAAATAAAGGTGTTGGAATTTGGGATTAGGCTAAGTCCTAAAACATAAAAGAATATTTGCATCCCATGAAAAGGGGAAAATATTTTTTTTGAGAAATTATTCAAGATCTAAGCAGATAATTACTTTAAAAAGGTATCAAGAGCAAGCAGTTACCGGAAAATAAATGGAATGAGTACAGATCATACAAAACAGATGAGCCAATTCAGGGTAAGGAAAGATTTACAAGAAGACCATGGTGTGTTGGACTTTGTGAGGAAGTTAATAGCAATAATAATCAGAGTTCTTTAGTCAAGTAAATGTTTTATTCTTAAAATGAGATTACTATGGAGGAAATACAGCATTTGGATTAAAAGTTATCTAAATGCAGAGCAAATGTATACTTATCTTCAGCTTTCAAAATGTTGATGCTGCTATGCACAAGGTAAGGGAAAAGAAAGAAAACATTATACAAATATGAATCACTGGAACTGATACAGTAGGCCAAAAAATCCAACCTTACCAGCCTCATCTCATATTCCAGGGGCTACAGGCCTCAGAGTCTTTTGATCTGATGCAATTTCTTAGTATCCCTGCTTTACTGAGAGAGACCCTAATCCAGAGACATTATCCTTGAAACAGTTTCATAGGAGTCTAGTATAATGGAAAAATCACTTCCCTTGATCTCATTATGTTTTTACTTATACACTCAATATGCATTTCATTTTTATTGCTGCAAGGATGTCCTAATGACTTACAGAATCATTGGTCTGTTCCAACTCCCCTGCAGAGAACTGGGACTTCCTGTACTTGATCAGGTTGCTCAGAACCTTATCAAGCCCAGCCTTGAACGCATCCAGGAATGGGACCTCCACCATCTCTCTGGCAACCTTTTCCAGTACCTCATCACCCTCATGGTGAAGAACTTTTTCCTAATGGCTGATCTAAACCTGCTTATCTCTAGTTGAAATCCATTGCACCTCATCCTATTGATTCATGCCCCTGCAAACAGTCCCTCCCCAGCTTTTAGGTACTGGTAGTTTGCTATAAGGTCTCCTTCTTGTGTTCATTTTGTTGTCCACCAGGACCTCTATATCCCTTTTTGTAAAGTTACTCTTTAACTACCTAGTTCCCATCCTACTGCATGGGGATCTGGGGACTACACAGGGGACTTTGTGTTTACTGGGTTTATTGACATTCCTATCAACCCATTTCTCCAGCATATTGAGATACCCTTAAATGCCAGTCTTTCCCTCAAGTATTATTCCTCCAAGTCTGAACACCATCTATGAATTTCATGAACATGTATTCTATCCTGTTAAACAGATTAATGAATATATTGAGCAACACAAGTATTAAGGCTGGAGGAATTCCTCCCATATTAACTGCCTGCTAGACTTCAAAGTGTTGACCAGTGCCTTTAAAGTGTGGCAGTCTAGACAGCTTTTTGCCCAATTTGCACTGCATCCATCTGGTGAATATCTCCCCAGTTTAGCCACAAGGCTGATGTAAATAATCAAGTCAGATGTTAGATAAACAAACTTTATCAATAAGGATTGGGGAAAGGGTGCATTCATCATAATAGTCTTTTCCATGTCCCTTGTCACTTATTCTCTCCATTCAGCAAAGGGCTCAAATTTTCCTTGGCCTTGCTTTTGTTACCATTATGTCAATAGACATTATTTTTTGTTTTCATTCACATTCCTTACTATTTGAACTTCAATCAGAGTCTGAGCCTGTTCCTGATTACAGCTTACTTACACTAACCATTTACATTTGAGCTCTCTCAGGTCACTCACCACACTCCACCTCAAGCTTCATTTCCTGAACATGAGTAAATAGCATTCTTGAAACCTCCTTTTACAGTCAGATTTGCTTGTGTTTATGGATTTATGTGCCCCAACCACACATTATGACTAGGCCAGTAACCTAGAGCACCTTCTTAGCCTCAATGTTCTTAGTAGTAAGACCAGTTTTTCTCCAAAAAGAGGAAATGGCCTCAAATTGTACCCATGGAGATTTATTTTGGATATAAAGAAAAATTTCTTCACCAAAAAGGTTACCAGACATTGGAACAGGTTGCCCAGGGAAGAGTTTGCATTGCCATTTCTGGAGGTATTTATTGCTTAGGGAGATGGTTTAGTAGTAGACTTGGAAGTCTACATTAACATTTGAACTTGTTGATGATAGCGATCTTTTCCAACCTAATCCATTCTATTACTCTAATACTCTAAAATAGAATGCAAGTACATCACATTTCTCAGCAGCAAATTTTCCTACAGTATATCAGGGCAAAATGAGTGATTCTTTCCATAAGTAAGATTTGCAATTTTATATCACTTAATGCTGAAAAGTCATGAGATGATTTTGCTTATCAGTCCTAATACATCCTCTTTACATTGACCAGGTCTTCAGAAGAAACATTCATCTTTGTATCAGTAGACCTCAGTGAGGATAAGGGAATGATACTAACACTAATAGTACCAGACCTCCAGATGCAACCTTACAAGTTAACAAAATAGTGTTGCAGTGCAATAAGATACTGAGATACGTGCATAACTACCACTCCACAGCATAATTGTGTACATAATGTTCTTGCTTCATATTTTTCAAATATTCCAGTTATCTATGCAATCTGTTGTGCTTATTTATTTATTTATTTATTAATATTACTATTTCCAGAGGTGGTTGAGTATTTTATGTCATTTCACTGATTTTTAAGATGTCTAGGGGAAAGCAGAAAGTATAAGAAAGTGTAGGATTTCTGTAGGCTGCATCCTTTACACTAGTAATAACATCATTCTGGAAAAAAGTGATTCTGTCACAATGATATACTGATCTCTGTCCTCTAGAATGCTCATGAAGTCAGGTCACAGCAGCTCCTAGACAGTCACTATAGCATAATAGTTTTCCACTTATGCCAGCCAAATTCTCCCCACAAATTTGTTCTTATTTTGTACATCATATTCACATTTCAATATTTAGATATTCTGGTTACGTAAAAAAGTTGAAAACATGAAGATTCTACATCTAAGAAATTCTATTGACTAATTTACTTCAATTAAGTCTGCACTGATATCTAGAAGGAAAAAAATCCCCAACAAACTAACCCCCAAAATATAAGCCCACACAGTGTAATTCCCATCAAAGAAACTGAAAAAGAAGGATAAAGAGGATGTTACAAATAGCTGTGAATGCAGTAATTAATTTGGTATTGTATTTGGAAAAAGTTACATCTGTTCACTTCAGCTGAGAAGGTACACCCATGGAAAATGAAGTGAAATTTACTTGTGGTATGCCAACTTCTTTGCCAGACATGAGCTTGTTCATTTTATAAACCATCCAGCAAGCTTCTACAAAATCACAACCTGATGTATAGTACCTCAAGGGTGGAATAAATTTTACAGTTGAAGATTATTGCTTTCCTGAGTCTCCTGATGCCTGAGGAGCATGAATAAGAGAGATACAATTTCAGAAAAGGTTGTGCAAGTATTGTGTTTCCTTTGCTATGCTTACCCTAATGCTGTAGAGGATTTCTTTTCAAAGTATTCTTTAGATTTTCTCTGTATGAGAGATTTCAGTGCTTCGTTGTTTTCAAAAATATATGGCAAAAAGATATTAGAGAGAGGAGTTAGGGGTACTAAAAATCAGTTTTGTATATATAGAAAAAAATTCATGTGTTTAACAGCCTATTCAGCTAATGCAAAGCAATAGATCTTTACATTTTATGGAGTCCTCAGCAGAGGGACAAAAACACTGAAAAAGAGGTTAATTTATCAACCCTTTTATATTTCAGGCTTTATTTGAACATTGCTAATGTGAAAGAAAAAGATCTCATATAAATCAAATGTATGCTTTCATATACAACAAGCTTGTGACTTTTAATATGTAAACTTTAACACATTTTTGGAATGAATAAAACACAGTGGTTTCTGCCATTTTTTCAGTGGGTTCTTGGAAAGAAAATACAGATTTAAACTGAGAATTTATTCAATTTATTTATTCACTTTATCCGTTATAAGCTAGGTATAGAAAGGCCTAGAGCACATGTCTTAAGCAGATGTGACTGAGGGAACTGGGGTTGTTTAGCCTAGAGAAAAAGAGGCTGGGATGAGATATTATCACTACACACTTCCTGAAAGGAGGTCTTTTCTCCCAACTAATAAGCAATAGGACAAGAGGAAATGGCCTCAAGTTGTGACAGGAGATATTTATTTTGGATATTAGGAAAAATTTCTTCACTAAAGTGTTACCAGACTTTGGAACATGCTGCCCAGGGTTGAATTGCCATTCCTGGGGGAATAGATGAACTGCTCAAGCACAGGGTTTACTAATAGTCTTGGCAGAGCAGGGTTAATATTTGGAACTGGTGAACTTAAAGGTCTTGTCCAACATAAATATTTCTATGAATCTGTGGTTCTAAGATAGTATTTAAAAATACATTTGCCCTTTTCTTTTATTAGGATTTCAGTTCTGGTAGAAGGTTCTAAAACTGTACAACGTCTGTGACCACTTAGCTTCATAGGTTTTATTACCAAATTTTTATAGTGTGCATAACATACAGGCCCTCAGAAAGATGGCAATAATGGACTGCCCCTAATGTGTTTATTTGGAATTGTGTTGGTAAAGAAAAAATGCTTCTTGATTTCACCTTCAAAATCCTTTTAAAGAGCTGTCAAAGCACACAAACTTTTAAAGGGTTTCAATTCTATTTTTAATCTCATAAAATTTCTGTACTAAAATGCTTGATGAGCAGATCAAACCACAGTCTTTGTGTCACCCTGTAGCCCCCTTTTTACTTTATCTTTTTCAGTGAAACACTTTAATAGAATATTTTTTCATAACTTTTTATTAAAATGAAACAACAACAAAACACTGAGAAAAAGCACTTCTATACACTGAATGTATAACTATACTGTTCACATAGTGTTGTCTTCTAGAAGTGTGGAGCTGTTCAGCCTGGAGAAGAAAAGGCTTGGGGGAGACCTCATAGCTGCCTATGTACCAGCACCTGAAGGGAACCTTCAGGAAAGCTGAGGGCTTGTTTGGCATAGCATGTAGGAATAGGATGAGGGGTAATAGTTTTAAATTAGAGCAGAGCAAGTTTACACTAGATGTTAGGAAGAGGGTGGTGAGGCACTGGACCACGTTGCCCAGAGAGGTGGTGGAGGCCCCAGCCGTGGAGGCATTCAAGACCATGTCTGATAAGATTCAGAGTAATCTGCTCACTGCAGGGAAGTTGGACTAGATGACCTTTGAAGGTTCCCTCCAACTCTATGATTCTATGATTCTTAAGGGATTTGAATCAGCTTGATCAAAGATATATAAGTGAAATTTCAGCCTACCCTTCACAATTACTTTTTTCTAGGTAAATCAGTGTACACAAGTGTCTTGTTGAGGATGCTCTGAGGATGCACGCTATAATATAGATAAGTAAACATTAAATCCTCATCACATGAGCTATTTTAAGAGTTTCATACCTTACCAACATATTTATACACATTTCAGTAGCATTCTGCTTTTACACATACTTTGGTATCATAATATTAATCCCATTTCATCTGGATCATTTAATGGGATAACAGATAAAAGAAGTGACAAAGAACTGCAGCTAGATAAAAACACCACTGCACTTTGCAGATGGGTTTATAAAATGTTCTCAGAGGATCTTGACTCAAAGACACCATCTGTTTTTACTGAAGCTTAATCTGAACACATTATACAGTCACTTCCCAAATAAAACATAAGACATCTTGAAAGTTTGCAACATCCAAAACAAAATCACACTGTACAGTTTGTTTCTACTTATAATTCACCAAGAAAATTCATGCTAGTCAATATGCAAATAATGTAGAAGGCAGTATTTTAAGGCAAATTTTTGAAATTATGTGGGAAACAGACAGATCATTCCAATTATAAATGATGTGAGTGGTTTTGATGGACCATAAAGCACAAGATAAAACACAGAAAGCATGAACAGTCTAAGTTTTAATAATGTTGTTATTTTCTCTGCAATCAGCCTACCATTGCTCAGGTCTACTGCCTGTCATATTACACCGCTCATTAGGCAACAGTTGCTAGCATTCAGTGGTGTTGCCTAGAGAAAGAGAATTTTTAAAAAACCCTGCAACTCTCTCTTTTTTCTCAGTTTTCTAGTAACATCAAATGATCATTCTTAGGTGCTTACTTCTGTCTTCTGGATTATCTGCTAAGAATGCTTTCTTGTTCCTGTATCTTTCTCCTTTCTAGAAAGTAACACACACCTTATGGGTCCCTCCACTAGTTACAGAGAGACTGCACACAAAACCTTTAGTTAATGTTAATAGAAAATGACAGAAAATAGTAAGATATTTTTAAATAGCAAGGGAAAAGAATATTTAAAGCATATTAACTGTTCTTGAAAAAATAATGCTTTGTAAGCTTACCACAGGGCACTGTACACTACTTGTGATCAAGAGAAATTGTTAGAGCGGATCACCAAATTTACAAGCTTAGTCAAAATAAAGGTGAATTAAACAAGGAATAGCCTCATACTTCTTTCAGAATTCAAGAAAAATCTAAACTGGTGCTGCAAATATCAATTTTTGGTAGGTTGAAGAACAGTAATGGAATGAAGCTCTTTAAGTTGGAAAAGAGGGAGAACTAAATAAAAACTCCAAAATGCTGTGACAAGCAAACAGAAGGCATAGGAGAGCAAAACAAGAATATTGCATACTTAACATTACTTGAGCTCCTCATAACTGGAGGTTAGTTCTTGTTATGTGTTGGCAGAAGGGAAGAGGAAAATCTCTTAGTTATGAGATAAATGAGGAGTGGAGAAGGAAGGAAGCAAAGGGATTAATTATGTCACTTGTACCAGAAGAGTAAAAAACCAGACTCAAAAGAAAATGAGGCTTGAAGCAACTTTGAAAGGTCATGTATTCTGTTTCACTCAAGTTATTTTCCTCTTTAAAATATCTATATTCCCTGTCAATATTTATGAAACCTGTTTTTAAAAATGCCTTCACTGCTGGAAGTTTCATAACCTAACCAGACCACCTGATTTTTGCCTTAACTACATTTAAAATTGGAAAATGTGATTTTTAACATTAGTCTTGTGTAGCTTTTGCAGTATTTTAAGGTCATTGCTTATTGTTCTGTTCAAAATACACATTGAATATGACACTTTTCTCTCTGTTGCCCTTAACTCATTAAAATTTATTGTCAAGGTAATGACATCATACCAATCATTAAGGAAAATACCAAGTAACCTAGGGTATTAGTAATAGTACTAACATTAAGAATAATCTTAAAAACAAAGATTTTTTGAAGTCTGGAATTGATAGAAAGTGGAAATGAAAGAAAATGAAAGATATTTTATGGGTCAGATGAGACTGGCAAAATATTTTATTCATCTGTAGTGACAAGGCTGAAAACAAGTTCGGAGGAAAGGAAGTGACATGGCAAGTGACTGAAAGTAGGTTAATGAAGATATGATTGAAACAGGAGCTATAGAAGAAAAGGAGAACAAGATATTAGTATTCAGTCAGTTCTAAACAAGTTACATTTAAGCTGATAACATGAACCAATAAGAGATGACCGAGAAGGACTAAAAGAGAAAGTGTCTAGAAGCATAAAAACTTCTGTGTAAGATACTACAGTAACAGCTGATAGGGAGAGAACTTAACGAATTAATTACTCTCAGAAAGCATCCAAAACAAGTGGAGGGGCTAAAGAACAGAACCTTTCATGTTTTTTTCATTATCAGGTTACTATTTTCGAATGTACATTTTGTGGTACAAATGGAGCAGTTGAAATTGTATCTTCCCCTGTAGTACAATTAGTTTTATAATTTAGTAGCTTTCCTTCTCAGTAATTCCACTGAAACAACAGGTAGCTGTTTTATGAAAACAAGCATATGATTATTCATGTGTTACCTGCAATACAAAAATACCAATTTTAAGGTTATGGATTCCCAACATTTGAGCTCTTTGCTTCAATATGATTTTCTGTTTAATTAGCAGAAAAAATGACTATTCACCTACACTGATCTTCCCATACAGCCCACTTACTGTTTGCCCTTAGACCCAGTTGCCAGGGATATTTAATTGTTAATAATAAAAATGTATCACTCGCTTGAGAAGACTTCCAAATGGGCAATAGAGTAATGTCTTAATTATTTTTAAGCTTATACAGGTATTTTTGCAGAGCTTACAAATGCCTTTTAAAAAAGGCAGTTTTGTTCCTCGTGTTACAAGCATTCCACCTATCATTTTAAAATACATCTCTTTTATTCTCTTAATATTTTATTAAGAAGAAATATATAGTTTATTTCTGCCTTTGATGGGAATATAACTTTTCACTGCTACATAGCAAGAAACACAAAATACTATTTCTGATTTACTGTTGGTTAACTCCACTCAGTCTAATCACACTTGGGAAAAAAAGGTCCTAGAAAAGATGGGAATATTTTTCTATCAACAAAGAAATGAAAATCAGCTATTAAGTGCATGGTAAAGAACCTCTCAGAAAAGGTGTTTTGTTTTCCTTGTATCACCATACTGCTGGTATGATAAATGATGCAAATATTAAGATAATTTTACTTATCTAAAAGCTGCTTTTGGAACACAGTGTCAGCTCTTCCCCAAGCCCAGTGTACTACGGTTAGCTTCATTGAACTCCCACAGTACTGCAGTCATGAGAGCAGTTCTGGAAATAAGTTGTCCAAGAGCTACAAAGCAATATCTATAACACAGTTATGAAATCTGTTCCTTGAAAGTCAAGGAATTTACTTATTAGACAAATGTCTTACAAGACTTGTCAGTCTGTATTAGGTAGCTATAATAGATGTATCCTACTTATTTTCTTATGCCAAATGTATTATTAAATTGTTTTATGCTAATCTTAGGAAACTGACAGCCAGATGATTGTTGCATTATTAGAATAAAGATCCATTACAGGGCTCAGATGAGGAAAAGGAAAAAAAATCAAATTATTTTTCCTGAACTTAGCAAGTATGTGTGTATGTATATACATACATGTATTTATAGAAGGACATGTATTTTCTAATATCCATTAGGATACACAGATATATGTCATCCATAGGAATTAAATAAAATATATTTTATTAAGTAAATAGGGCCTTTGCTTTAGTGATCAATGGGGTTTTTTATCAGTTCATTTGATGTAGTTTAATCTATTAAATCTTCCTCTCAGACTATTTACTTCAGTTGTACTGTAGGAGAAAATTATTTACTGTTGGATGGGAAATACACAAAGCTATTCTTCTATTAAGTTCCCCAGGTTTATTTCACTCTGATATACAGAGACAGCAGCTTCTGTCAACAGACATTCTACAGTAATTCCCTTCCTTTGCACTACGTGACCATGCAACAGCACCAGGAGAAGACTTCTTGCATTGCAGGTGTTAATTGTGTTGTGCCCTATTGAGATAAGAAAGATGCAGATGTTAAACAGTGCCATGATTATATACATACTACATACTATGAAGTCAGCACTTCATCTTCCTTGATCTTACTTCTCATCTTTTGGAATTTTCTTTGTCAAACAAAGTAAGTTTTGAATAAGATTTCCCTGTGAATGAGAGAAAAGAAAACACAGAAAAGGTGACAATTTTTACTTTATCTTGGAATCTGAAGTCTCCAAGGAGTACCTCCCGTTCTGATATCATTCCTGTAATGTGACATTTACTCTATCATTCCTATATTAATAGCATAGAGAACTGAGAAAGGTATATTTAAAAATACATACATGCACCTACATGTATTCTATTTCTTACCCCCAGATTTTATATGAGGGAATGATGTTGCATTTAACTATGATATTTAAAGACTGCAATAGCTTCATAATTTGCATTGGCATTTTCCTGAGAAGTCATATTTAGGAGAGTGTTTTTAAAAATTCATACAGGAATATACTGTTCTTAGCTGTGGAAAAGGCGCAATTCCAGCTTTAACGGTAATGAATGTTCTCCAAGTAGAGTGCACTTCTTGGTGTCTGTTGAATTTACCAGAGCATTTCAGTAATGCTGTCTATCTGAGAGCCTCCCTGAGGAATATGTAATTTAGTTTACCACATCAGAGTATGATAATTCAGTAAAGCATAAAAGCACAGATTACTAGAATATTCTCAAGAAAACCACAGGTGCACAGCTACAAAAGACTTCTTGCAGACTTTGAATGGACAAATTACTGCCCTGGACAAATCACAGACATGAGGCAGAATCTCAGCCATTTTGTTTTCTTCCACAAGTTAGCAAACTCATAATTTCTATAAGCTTTCACCTATGAAGAGAGACAGAACTGGATGTTTTGAACTTAACTTTAACTTTTGCCTATGCCTTCTATTCACAATTAAGTAGAAATATGAATTCATAAATAAATAAATGTTTTTTCTAACAATGAGAAAAATGTGGTCCCATGGTTGGATGAAGAAACCACACTTTCAAGGAACAAAGTGTGTCCTTCCTGCTCAGCTTTTAATGTCATATTTAATTCCTTCATTCAGCAGGAAGAAAAAAAGGAAAAAAATAACCCACAAAAAACCCCATATGCCCATTAATAGGCAGTGATTTCTAACTTTACTTTAGAAGTTGAGTCACTGTAACTTAAGTGTATGTCATTATATATATAGTTATTCAAGCTGAAACTGTCCTTGGCAGTACTGCACAGGGCAATCTTTCCAAAAGAATAAACAATTCTCAAACAATTTCTCCAATCTATTAGGCACAAACATATTTTTTGTCAGCATGAGGCATGCATATTTCTCTTCCAATTACTTTTATTCCTTACACAAGTGTTTATGAATGTTTATCAAGGACAAACCTGAAGAAATCTTATTCTGTGTCTGTGTAAGTGCTCTCATCTCTCTTTTACATTATTTCAGCTCAGTCAGGTGGTATCAGCTTCCTTAACAACCTGAATTTCAGTAAAGTTTCTCCCCAAGCCTCTAATGTCTTGCAAAATCTATTACAACTGATGAACCTTCAATACCAACACTTCACTGTTGCCAATGCCAAAATCTGAAAAATCTCTGCTATACACAGAAACAGAGCAACTTCTTTCCCAAATGTCAAAACTAGGAAACAGCAACGCTTAGGATAAACTGTATGTTTTCCTCTGGTGTAAGCATGGATGAAATGTGTTTAGGAAGTTTACCCCACTGCAGTTTGATTTTCATTACATACATACAGAGTACTGGGGATGCACTCAGTCCAAACACTGAAGTGCATATAATGAGATACACAATTAGTTTTTACTTAGCAGACTGTGCTTTCCTCTTTAGCTTAATCTTTGGTGTGGTGTATGTTCCTACCTGTATTGCTACCTCAGCTCCTATCTGGATTGGGAATCTGCATTTCCTATAAACAGCAGACTGAGTATACATGGCTGCTGTCTTCACAGTAATACTTCTAGAACAGGCAAGACACTGGAAATAAATTGAACATGGAGATAATCTGGATATGCTTTAAATATACATAAATAGAAGATAAACTGCTTAAACAGCCAACGAAATCCAAATATTATGGATTAATTTCAATTAATTAAACAAAGAAAATGAGATTAAATAAAAAAACTTCATAACACTTAGATTCCCATTATTTTTTTTTTAAATGATAGGTTAAATAACTGTAAAATGTTTTCAGGATATATGCATTAAAAGCATCTTCAGAAAAATAAGTGACATACCATCATATTCAGGATATGGCTTTTTAATAGGAAGTGGTCTGATCCTGTTCATAAGTAAACTACATGCCAAACTATCCTAATATCCAAATAAAAAAAAATTGCATTAAAAATTTAATTTTTCTATGTAGTTCTTTAAAATTATTGGAATTTCAGACCGTAACTATCTGAGCCCAGATAAGACAGGTTACAAATACTAGTGTAAACCAAATAAAAACAAGGAATAGGGAAATTACTGATTTAATTTTTTTACTTTGTAATAAAGTAGTGTCATAGAATCACAGGGTTGGAAGGGAACCTCAAAGGGCATCTGGTCCAACCCTCCTGCAGTAAGCAGGGACATCAGGTTGCTCAGAGGCTCAGCAGGTCTGGACTTGAATTTCTCAGGGATAGAGCCTACACCACCTCTCTGGGCAGTCTGTTCCAGTGCCTCAAAATTCATATATTCAAATAATGACAGAAATACGGACAAAGAGAAATTTTATATCACATTTTCAGATGTTGCCTGAACTGATGATGTGCCTAACAGAATATAGACAGACCTAACAATAAAGGCAGAACACATGAAAGTGCCTTGCTTCTAAGTCTTTTTGTTCACCCAGAGGCAAAGACAACTATATTAAATAAAGCATTACTTAAACAGAATCACACAGTAAATAAAGAACATTTCAGTGAAATATCAGCAGACATTGAGTTCTTTCTTCAGATTTCTTTAATGAAAGCCAAGTTAACTCCTTATCCAACTTAAACTTTAACGTTGTGAATCCTCTTTGTGTGGTTAAAAAGACAAATCAAAATTACTGTTTGCTGTCTTTAGCCTTTGCTCCCCTCACTATGTAATCTGTGATATGTTTCCACTTCATGAACAGCTGTTTTGGAAAATAAAAATTGCTTTTTACACATGGCAAAGTCTGTGACACTACACTGAGCAAAAAAGTTTTAATTCTTGCCCTTTCATGCATCTATCAGAATGGCAAATATGAAGTATTCATTATTAATATAAATTTAATTTGCACATACATAAACAAATAAAGAAAAGAATGTTCAGAAAACAGAATATGACTAAACTAAGTACTGATATTTATAAAACACCATTTTTAAAGTTATCTATGGAGTTTTAATTTGATCTCCTTGTGCAAACTTATTTTCTCTTTGTGCTATATATATTGTCAGTCACCCACATTCAACAGGGAGTAGCCAATGCTCAGTTAGTGAACAAGTGCTCAGTATAACTGATACTTTTAATTATTTTTTTTATTCCTGCCTTATATATGGTCCATTATTTTAGTCACTAGAGACTATAAAACTAATTCTGAATACAAAATAAAAAAGCTTAGGACCAAAGAGCAAATCATAAACTTAAATTCCTAAATGTACTATTTCTTTGAAGTTTTAGAGCAAAGAGATGAGATACACAGAAATTATTATAAAACTCCTATTTTTGAGTATCCAGCCTAAGACATCTCATGACTTTTTTTAAGAACAGTTGAATGTTTTGTATTGACCAAATTAAATTGGTATTATTTGTAAAAGGGAGTTTTTAGCTACATCTTCCTCAAATCTATCTAATTGCTCTAACATTTCTGGCAACTGCATTCACAAGACCCTAAGGCAATGTACTCCATAGTCCTTGCAACATACTAGGACCAACCTCTCTTCATAGAATGTTTTTGAACAGACTAAGCCTTCCTCTATATAATTTTGCTTTATTAACAATAGTTGTCATATTTTTGAGAAACTCCTACATAATAGTCCACTTCCTTGGTGCTGCATATAGATTTCTTTAAACCTACATTTTCTATAAATCTTTACCATTTCTTTCTTCTTTTTTTTCTAGATTTAAGTGTCCCTATCTATCAGTGACTCCTTAATATACACAGTAAGGGTTTTTGTTCCATATTTTTGGGAAATTTTTGTCACTTTTCTGAGAAGCTTGTCTTACTATATGTTGCTTAAAATAGAAGTATCCAAAAGCATAATTTGTAAAATGGTATAATAATGTTTTCTCCAGTTTTAAATGCTGCAATTCAGTATTATAAGATGCTTAACTCTCCAATCACTTTTATCTTTACTGCTTTGAGTATCTTACTATCTTTTGAAAGTTTTTGTTTCTTTCTTGAGAAGAGATCTGGGAGGAACATGCAAAACTTTAAAAAAATCTATTCCAGTCAGGCTGCTGCCAGCTAAATGTTAAAATGTTCTCTACCCCTACAAAGTTTCCCCTTTCTCTTCATGAAATACCCATTACTCACAGAATGGTAAAATAACTGAACATAAACAGCATACGGAATGGTGTTAATTTCCTTAAGACATCTGTGCCTGTGCTTGTTTTTATTGCTATGAGTTTTTCCACTGATTTCAATGTATGTATGCAAATACTTGTAAGGACAACTCTCATGGGGATCTCTGAATATACTGAAATAGCAGCCACAAAGTACATCTAATCACATGCCTTGCTGGTTTGTTTGCTTGCTCTTCTATAAGATCTATAAAATGCTATTACATGCAGTTTAAGAAAAATATATAAGGAGTTCCTCATAGCCTTTCTTTACTGATAGGTTTTATTCCCTTTTGTGTCCCACAGACAAGGGCTTAAGGGTTTCAAGTGTAATTGCACTAAATTTTTCTGAAGTGTACTTACATTACACATATACTTAGCAACTGAAACCAAAATGTACCTAAGAATTTTTTGTTCTTTTCAGGTTGTAAGAGTTTTAAGCTGAAACATCATAAAACTACTAGATCTTATACGTAAAGTATAATTTCCCTTTCCTGGCTGTAAAAATGCTAGACTACTATATCTTTTGATGAAAGAAGATAGTAATATACTATGGAAGAGTAAAATCTTTCATGGGAGCAATATTGAAAAGCAAACATTTCTAGAGCAGACAGCATATACGGGTAAAGCAGTTCAATCTAATGGAAATGCAGAAGCATTTAACAGTATGTTAGGGGGATAGAGTCTGCTTCTAAAGTGGTTTAATTTGAATCTGTAATAATTACACAACTGATGTTTAACATGCAGAACTCTAGCAGAAGAGAAATGATGAAATTAAAACCAGTGACACACATTATAAAAAACAGAATAGAGAAAAAATATACTCCCAGGAGAGTAGAAAATTTTCATCAGAGGATAATTCTTTGTCTTCAGTTAGAATTTTAAATTTTTATTCCTTGTGTTACCTGAAAATCATGATTTTCTTTTTTAACAGAAAATGTCTTAGTTTTCCTTTTATTGCTTTGCCTTACCCTTCTTTGCTTTGTCTTACCTTACATTGCCTGACCTTGCCATGCCTTTCCTTTCCACACATTTCTTTTGCTTTATGGATACTTAAATTTTCAAGTGTTATTCTCATGGAAGGACATGCATGACACTTAGAATGCATCCTGTTACCTTGTGAGGTAAGTTATAAAGTAAGATATAAATCTGAGAGTGAAACCGTTAATGTAATTCGCCTGCCTATATAACCCAGTCAGGTAGGAGCTTTTGGAGATGAAGAGATTGATTTCTGTCACAGGGAATGCCAGTAAAAAATTTTTGGATTTTTTTAAAATCTTTTAATTTTCTAAATCCAGCTTAGCAAATGCTGAATTTATACCCTACTTTTCCTATTTCATTATGAATGTGGCTGTTTGCTGTGAATATATAAACGACTTGAAATACAGACAAAATTACTTCTAAAAAGTTTCAAACATTATTTTGCCAGAAGTTTAAGATTTAGTTTTCTCACCTTTCCATCATGTTGCAAATTTGAAGTATTTGCTTGTAGAAGTCAAATTAGTACATCGTGAATTCAAACCCTGGAGGTGTGTACCCTTCATTTTTAGCAAAATCATTTTTCCTGAGGGTTCCTAGCATCTGCAAATCAATTCAGAGAGACTGAAGGGGAATTCTTTTCACATTTCTATACTTTTGTCCAAGTCAAGCCCTTACTCTAAAGTAATTTTAACGTTTGTGAACACAGCAATACGATTTATCTCAAACATGCAATTTTATTATGGATAAAGTGTTTTTTGGTTGACAAAGTGTAATCTAGTACAGATGTGGCATTTTGCATGAAGCTGAAGTGGAGAGGTGCTGCTACCTATTAGAAACTACTATGCCAACTGGGAGAAGAACTTCCCAGTAATCATGATGAAAGTAAATTGCAATTAGAGAAAAAAATATGAGAAAAATATTTACTTATGTTCTCTGGATGAATAGGGGCAAATGTCTGCAAATATGGAAATAATATAAAGTATAATGGAACAAAAGTGTCTGTTCCTCCTTTTTATACTTTTTATTTTTTTTTTTTTAGGAGAAGATCAATGAAATCATTAGTAAAATGAAAATCAACAAATTAGATAGAGATTTAAAGGCATTTTTTTTCTCCTCATATTACATGCCATGGGCTTTCCAGTGAATGACCTTCATGTAAAAATATCTCGCCTAAGAGATGACTTAAACATGTACAGGCATGAGAAAATTACCCTAAGCACTTCCAGTTAATGCAGACTTTGATGTTTAAATGTTGTTTTGTCTTAGTGAAAACCAGTTTCTAGCGGACACAGAGCTATAAGAAAGTAGATTGAATATGGTGTTGTGTGTAGATTCATGGTAGTACCTGATTCTCATTACTTCACTAGATAATATAAGAAGTTAGAACTATGTTTTATTAGAATCATTATTCCTATAAGTATATAGGATATAAAATACATATGAAAAATATTTTTTTTGTTTTAGCCAGGTTGCTATGAGAGATATTTAATTTCTTAGTGCATAGGCTATTTTTTTTTCTCACTTACATACCGGTTTCAAGAGAACTGATTCAAAAGTTCATTTTGTGTTGATTCTGTGGATAGAAATGAAAGACTAACTTCAGATAATTTTAAATGACCTGTAATTAATCCTTAAAAAGTATATTTATTATTGCTATTGTTACTACTATTATTCCTTACTGTTTTTTTTACACAATAAAGATAAACATTAGCAACGTGAACAGATGGTTGCGAAAGTCAGAATTGAAGTAGTGTTTTAACTTCTCATACTCTTGTAAAATGAAGTTAGGTAAGAAACTAAAATTTGAAACAATTTATGAAACTTTGTTAGTATAAAATTACATCAATTAACAGTGGAAGCAACTGAAATATGTTATACTGATAATCATCATGTAATATTGAGGCAATCATACACAGGGTAGACAGCTATTCATATGAACCATAGAATTTCCTGAATTGAAGGAGATGCATGAGGATCATTGAGTCCAGCTTCTGACTCCAGACAGAGCAGCCTACATGTTGAACTATGCTAGTCTTAAACTAAGACTAAACGCTTCTCAAATGTCACTGAAGTAAATCCATGATCCCTGGGGATCTTCCTTGACCATACCTTCAGCAAAGAAATATTGCATAATATCCCATTAGAACTTTCCATGACACATTTTAATCCATTTCCTCTCATCCTATCTGGTCTGACACCAGAGAGAAAAGGTCTGCACCTCCCTTTCTGCTCCCTTGTCATGAGGAAGATACAGATATCAATGAGGTCACCTCTCAGTCTCTTCTCTAAACCAAAAAATACCTGTACTCTCAGCAGCTTCTTACAAATCATGCACTCTAATAATTTCAGTATCTTGGTTTCCCTCCTTTACACATTCTAGCATGTAGCATGGAATTGAAGATTGAACATGACTCCAGACATTATTTAACATATATGTCAGATAAAAGCATTACTTCTGCAGTGTTTTAATCGCCAAAATACTATTTCCCCTTCTTAAGCAAGAGATTACCATTCATGAAAAATGTATGTTTGAAGGCTATATATGTGTGCATATATTTATGTATATATATATATATACACAAATATATGAACATGTATATATATAAACCTTGTAGTAGCTATGTAGTAATGCATATACATATATGCATGTGCTTTTGTGTAAATATACATTATGCATCTATCTTGCATCTTGAGTACATGGTAAATGTATTTGAATGTCCTCTCTGGAGACATTCAAAATCTGTCTGGATGCCCTCCTGTGTGACCTGGTCTAGGTGTTCCTGCTCTGGCACAGGGATTGGACTAGATTATCTCTCGAGGTCCCTTCCAATCCCTGACATTCTGTGATTCTGTGAAAAATTTAATTTGAACTTTCATAAACAGCTTGCGTGCTACTAGTGCTGTCTGCAAACTGAAAGAAATGTATTACACAGCATAATTGACTTAAAATAAATGGAACACAATTGGATTTGCCTTATTGAGTTTACATAAAGTAGTTAAATTTACCTAAATCTTTGTAATTACAATATGGCACATTTTGAATTACAGAAATTAAATCTGCTTCACAGATGTCATTTATTTTAGAGTTTACGTATTCCTTTATCTTTTAATCTGTTCTTTTGAACTTTTTTTTTTACAGGATTGATTATATGCAGCTGAAGTCAGTTCATTAAAAATAAACCCCACTCAAACAAATGCAAATACCGTAATCCTTCTGTAAATTGGTCATTTGATACTGAAATTAAATAAAGCAATCAAATAACCTGACTCAGCCAAATAGTAGGATGATTCTATTTGAAAGTGCGAGCAGTTGTATGAAAAAGCTAACACTGATTACAAACTTGCTAATTAAAAGCTATTTGTTCATAGAGCATGCTGCACTCATGGATACATTTCACACAGAATTGTATGAAACTGGTATTTCTATTCCTTAGTTGTTGACCTTATAAGTGTACAAAAGGTTATTTATCTTTAAATTATCTTTAAATTATCTTTAAATACTGAACGTTGAAAAGAACCAACATTCTTTATTACTTTACATACTGTGTGTTGTAATTTTTAAAGAACACCATGTACCCCTCAGCAGCTGCACTAAACTGATTTCATGCAATATTTGACCCTATATATCACCTACCTTAAGCTCAAAATGTATAGATGGAACCTGAAATGGTTTATGTTCTGCACTATGTTTTGTTTCTTCTTTTCATCTTTTTACTTTTTACTTTTAATGTGTCTTTGCTTTTGTGAGTTTGCTTAAATGAAAAGCCCTATTTGTCTTCTAAAAGCAGTCAAAATCAATATCCTTCTCACCCTATTATTCTTCTACATTCCAATTCCAACTTTAAGCCTTACTTGTCAATACGGAAATAAAATAAAATAAAATTCAGCATTTTCAACTCAAGAACATAGTAGAATGAGTCAAAGAGTCAAAATGTTTCCTGAACTTGTAACATCATCTAGAAAGAAGTTGGAACTAAATTAAGTAACTTGAATATTTGAAATTAGTTTCTTTCTTTCAAATATATCTGCTGTTAGCTGTTGGAATCCAAAGCATTAGCTTCAGTTTGCTGTGAGAAAATATTCTGGTCCACTGACATACATACATAACATAAAGGCAACAGCCATTCATGTGGAATGTTTGAAAAATGAGATTTAAGGAGAGATGTTAAGTTTCGTACCTGCAGTCCCTGCAGTAGAAACTTGGTGCACATTGTGGTCAGGATTTAATATCTGACCTTATTCAGTCAAAACACTGCATTTTATATTTAAACAAATATTTCATATTACTAATTAACTTCATTAACAATTTTACTTTGCTTAGAAATGAACAGCTGTTACATTTTTACATTATTACCAACTGCAGTAAGACTTAATAATTATTAATAAGCAATTTCTAACTGACAACAATAACTATGCCACTGTGCCTTATTTTCCCCTTTTGAGAACAAAGTAAAATTCCACTGCAGAATGCTCTAGTAACCTAGAATTACATTAGTCATTGCCAATGTCAATGGAGGAAAACAGGATTCTCTCTTTCTGCACCAAAAAAAGGGACACTGCAAGGTCGTTGTAGTCAAATATCAGTAATATTATTCTAATTCATTTGTCACAGAACTTGGTGAAAGCATATGGGGACCCCAGGGACCCCAGGGAGAAAAATGGAAACTGTATATTAAAAACTTGCTTTCAACTCTGTTGGCAGAAGTGGCAACTGGAATTGTCAGACAAACTTGCTAGTTGTACGGGGAGGCTGTTTATGAGTGTTAAGGGTTGCTCTGTAAACATTACATAGCAGCCCCTCTCTTCAGTTGGAAGCTTGATTATAACAAAACAAAGTGAGTTACAGGTATTAAAATAGTTCTAAAAATGGCATATTGCACATTGCATCATAATTTGTCTTTACTTAAAAAGACTTATTTAATATTTTGAAGGGGTCGTATGTGAAAATAAATATTTTATAAGTCATCAGAAGAAACATATTTACTTGTCCATTTTTACCCAAAGAGAAATTTCCTCTCATTTACTTTATTTATTTTCCTGCATTTAGAGTCATATATTATGAAAAGTAGTTTCTCTGTTCTTCAAAACACAAAACCAAACAAATGAAAACCCAGAGATGGCTATATATGAATATCCATGAATTAGTCAAAAAGCTAAGACTAAAGCTAAGACTCTTTTTCATTTTTCTGATTACTGACAGCCAAGTTGTTGCATACGCCTGCATCATACCATAAGGAAATAGCTTTGTCTCATCCTGTCCCATCACAAATAAAAGTACCCAAGTTGTCTGTAATGTTTAGCGGCCTTGTTAGTAATTGCTGTTTAATATTTATAATTACAAATCTTTAATAATCTATCAAAGAGAATATATTCAGAATGGAGATGGAATCTAGAAACAACAAAAAGAGTCAGAAATTCAGATGTTATTTTAAGTCCTGTCCTTTGCTGCTACCCTTGTGTTAAGGCTACAAGTCCATTACTTCTATTGCTATATTTGTGTTACATATTCATAAAATAAATTGATTAGCATGTCATAGCTCTGCTGCTGTAGGAATTAATTCAAAATAATTTTTAAAAGAAATTGGAGTACAAAAGTTTTATTATAACATTGAGTGAAAACTGAAAGGGAAGTTTACAGGACTAGCGGCCTTCATTATAAGCAATTATTTGAATTATATCTGAAATTATTTACACAGAAGAATGTTCTCTATACCTTTAAATGTTCAATACTGATAATACAGGCAGATGTAATGATTCTTATCCCTTTAGGTTTACATTGCTAGAATAACATGAATTTCAACTAATCTTTGACAAAGAAATAAGCTCTCCAATGATCTAATTGCCATCAGAATGAGAAAGGAAGTAAACATGTGGACATGCTGATAGTGATTTCCCACAGCCTGATCCTTTATGGATGAACTAGCTCTATTCCTGACTGATTACTCTGTCATTCACTAAAGCCTATCTTGTCTGCTGCTGTCACGCTTGGTCTTTGACATTAACAATAAGATTAGCACCAGCGCTGACTGTCACAACACCAGCTAGAGCCTAGAAAGATATCAGAGAGCTTGCTTTGGTACCCTTAAATTTAAAGACAGAGCTTTAAATCTTTGCCTCTAGGCAATGATTCTCAACCTAGGCCTAGGGCAGAATATTGAATTTCATTTGGAAAGTGGAACATCAGTATTTTTTTTGTAGCTCCCAGTTTAAATGCTTTAGATACATATATAAATTTCATGATTGATCTTATTAGGTGATAAACTGCTATGATAATGCACTTTTTCATTTAACATAATTGTTATCTTTCAATTTATCATTGTGTAGTTCTCCCTTCTTGTGACTGATATAAATAAAAATTATGCAGAGCAGAGTACTTTTATGATTGCAAATTTTCATGTACTCTGCTAAGACTGTTAATAGATGCCTTCAGTTTCTTCCAACACTTACACATATTGCTTCTTTAGGAAAGGAAAAGAATACAAGCACCATATACCAGAATGTATTGGGGTGAATTGGATGCTCCCTTACATGTCATGAGAAAGTGATGTGGTTTTGAAAATTAAATGCCTATGAGAAGTAGCTCTCAAGCAAATACTAAAAATGAAAAGCAATGTACTCAATGTACTCTGTACTCACTGTCAGTCTGATGACTTTTTAATTATGGCCACTCTGTAAGTTATTGAAAAATCTGATTTTAAAATTATTATACATTGACACCTGGCATATTTAGGATTTAATTTTTATTCAGTGAAGAGGAATAAAATTAAATGTTGCTTTTTAATTATTGTAGCATTTTATTTTATTACTTGTGTTTAAGAGTTGAGCTTAATATAGTTGGAATGCTAGAATGTTTATGACAAAATTATGTTTTGACAATAACCCTCCAGTTCTACTGTGCTGTGAAAAACAATTTCATAAGTAGCCCATGATTTCCTTCTTCCTACAAGTGAAGTTTCTAATGATCCCTGTATGCCTTCCTTCAAGTCCCTGTGGCTAATAATTATTTCTCAAGCAGCACTCCCAAGTTTAATATTATGATACCTCACTTTCTACAGAGATATACCTGATGGAACACAGTGGTTCCAAATGGCACAGAAAACTGATGTTTTAAAATACTTCGCTTTGTTACTTTTCTTCTCATTTTGATTTACAAATGTCCAAAATGCATACCATTTTACCCCTTGCGTTTCCTCTCTCAAACTAAAGTATTGCTATGCATTTAAAGATTCTACCTGGCTGCTTATCCTTCTTCTATGCTGTGTCTAATTATGCTGTTTCTAAAATAAAAATACACAGAAGTAATCAGATTTCAAAATGAAACATAATAACTAAAAAGAAGAGAGCAAAAGAGAAGCTACACAAAGTGAGATCTCTTCCTAGTTCTTTCAAGTAAAAGTTTAGAGATTTATAGAAATATTTCTTTTTAGCAGATTAAAATTCTTTTCTCATTAATAAGAAAAATGTTATGATTCAGCTACAAAATGAACCCTTGAACTTGACTCAGTGTGATGTGCTAAAAAATTGGAATAATTACATTTTACTAAGAGTTTTTCTGAAAGCTACAGGCTTTCAAATCCCACAAGTGATATCTCATTTACAATATGAAGTCCTCTAATTATAGGATATCTTGTCTTAAGAAACTTAACCTTGCTGAGGCATAGAAACTAGGCATCACAGGAAAAAACTAGTCTTTAAGCATGAAAAAAATCAAAACTGCAGGCTTTTCAAAACAAACAAAAGAAGTGAAACTATAGTGCATTGCAAGAAATAAGACTGATGGGAAATTAAAACGTTAGGCTCCATTGAGCTTATCTCCTGCTTGCTGATACCTAACAACTTCTCATCTTCTCATCTATGGTAAATGCAAACATGTCATGTGTATCATATAATCATCTCTATTTATTCTGATGATTCATTCTAAGTATTTATCTGTCTAATGCAATGTATATTCTGATGTCTGAATATATGCATCAGTCTATTCTCATACTGTATTATATGCAGTGTGATAATGTATGTAATATGTATATATCAATTGCATACTTCTGTGATATCCAAATTCCTGGAGAAAACCAGGCTTCAGACTCTGTATTTCTGACTTTAAATGTCAAAAAAATCCCTTTGGCTTTGTCCTAAAGCAGGTCACTTGTATGATGTCTAAAAAGTTGAGCATGTTGAGCCCTGCTTTCCTGGAACCAGATAAACGGTTTCCATGTTGATGGGATGACCTGATAAAATTTGCTTGCATATGCAGCTTTTTCTTTTCTCACTTTTACCCTCCCAATTCTCCTCCTCATTCCACTGTGGGGGATGGAGTGAGCATCTGTGCAGGGCTGTGATCTTCTCTGGTTAGAACAAAGTGCTATATTTCTGTTTAGGGATAGTATTTAGAGATTGAACTCAGCCATTTTAAAATCAGTTCAATGCCCAGGGAATAATAATTTTTATAGAAATCAGTAATCAAGAGTAAGAAAGGAGAAGAAGGATTTTCAGGTCATAGTTTTCTGTGTAGGCACTTAATTTTTCTCTGTCCATCCAGATTATTTTCATAAGATATAAGATCATCAAGGAAACTCCAGACATTTTGGAATAATGTGTACTTCCAAAATACTGCTCATGCCCAACAAAATGCAGAGTAGAGGGGAAAAATCACCTCTCTTGACCTGCTGGTCATACTGCTCTTGATGCAGCCCAGGAGTTGGTTGGTGTTCTGGGCTGCAAGTATACAATGGTGGCTCATGTTGAGTTTTTCATCCACTGACACCCGCAAATCCTCTTCTTCAGGGCTGCACTCAAGCCACTCTCCACCCAGCCTGTATCTGTGCTTGGGTTTGGTCCAACCCAGGTGCAGAACCTTGCACTTGGCCTTGTTGAACTTCATGAGGATGGCTTGGGCCCACCTCTCAAGCCTGTCAAAGTCCCTCTGGATGGCATCCCTTCCTTCTGGCATATCAACTGCACCACACAGAAGAAGAAGAGAGGGAGAAAAATAGCTAAAGAGGCAAGAAAAATAATTAAAATATAAATTGTCACATATTTAGAAGCTTCTAAATGATCGCTCTAGTTATAAACATTTTACAGTACTAGAAATTTTGTGCATCAGTAGAATTATTAAATATATCTGCAACACATGAATACATATAAATCAGAAAAAGCTCACTTCAGAGGAGTTTATATACTGTGATCATTGTCATAATTACCTTAGAAATTGACCATTTCTACTCTATAGTAATCTACACTCCAAATGTGCCATAAACAATAACCTATTTTAGTTAAAAGAGGAACTCAGTTATGTAGTATCAAATGTTAAATCAAGATGTTTAAATTTATTTTCAATTGTTGTGCACAGTAACTCTTCTGTGTAAGATTGTATTCACTGGTTAGTTAAATAAGCAGAATTTCAATGAGATGGATGTTTGAAAAAGAAATGAAAGTGAGAAACAAGATTGTATGAAAAATATTTAGATTATTTCTGTTAAATTCATAATGAGTGATGCTATCTCTGAAGGGAAAAAAAAATTCCTATGGTGGAATTTGACCCTAAGAGTCAGGTATTCAAAAACAGCTTGTAGAAAATGGCTGCATGAAATTGTACGTGCAACTATAGATTTAATCAAGTCTAAATTTAAACAGAAAATACTGGTCTTATGTTCATGAATGTAAAAGGTTAAATAATAATTCCATATTTTAACAACTGCAAAATATTCTAAAAAAATAATAAAATATTAGGGAAGTCCGTGACCTCTTCTTTTACACTTAAGCTAGATCTTTCATAGAAACTTAAATATTTTGACAAAAAAGCTTTTGTGGAAAAAGAAGCGCAAGATTCTTAGGTCCAGAAGGAGATAATTTTAACCAGGTGAGTGTATAATCTCTTATTTTTTAATTAATGGTACTAAAAATTACTATTAGGGAAAACTAATGAAAACTGAATCTTATATTAAAATGCAATGAAATTTTTGCATTGTGTTGCCACTAAATAAAAGGCCTATCATTGACTTCATGGGTTTTAGTTCTTTAAAAAAAGGCAATGAGAAACAAGACTATGTCTCAAAGATCATGCTATCTAAATAAAAATGTACTTAAGCTTGTATGCAGATGGCACAATACCCATTAAATGTAACTGTTTCTTCTTATGGTGGATTGTCAAAATCCTAACTACCACTTTGGCTATCTCTCAACAACAGTAGCAAGAAGAGAGTCTGAAGCACAGTTGGAGAGAACTTTCTCCATCATTGTGTATCACATTTTTTGTGTGTGACAACCACATGATTTGTTTGATTTGAAAAAAATGAACCCAGCACTTGTATAATGAATACTAACATTCAGCCTTACTACTCTTCAAGAACAGGTAACTGTAATAATATCCACTGACAGAAACTTAAAAAAATATATATGTTTGGAGTCATCTATATTTATTTAGAACCTAAATGCACTTAACATTCCATCAAAATAACTCTCTGAAGCAACAAATCTATTCTTTAGCAATGTTCTATTATTGCCTTGATTCTTTCTCCATAAAAATAACAAAAAAGATATGCAGAAGTTTGATATAATGATTTTTCTAAATGAAAACTGTTTACAATTACATTATGGAACAATTAAACTACTTATACCCATTTGCTGATGCTTTCATCCTTTTAAAACGTGATGTTTAGCGATGCCAGAGTGGAACTTAACATAATATTAGACATGAAGACTTCATGTGGGAAGGTTTTCTAGACCTAGCTATTCTTTATTTTACCTCATGCAATTTTCAAGGCATTTCCAACTGACTAGAATTATGGCAGTGCAATTACACTTTACAGAGGATCAAGATCTGTTAGGTGGAACTGTAACAAACTAAATACATATGATTCTCTCTATCCTCTATTTTGCAGAAGTACTTAAAGAATTTTAGTAGGCATAATTCACCTTTCAAAACTCATTACCAGTTTCTCCCTAATGCGTTAGTTTAGTCTAGGTGTTTTATGATTCCTCCGTTAATGGGTTGTTTTGTTTTGTTTTGTTTTAGAACATTTTCTCCTAGCACTAGGAGAAAGCATATCAGGCAATAACTTCTTGGATCATCTTTAGCACCTCTTTAAAATGAAGTACAGTGTTGTCAGCTTTGTAGCTCTCTGCTTTAATAGCAATTTAATGACGGAAGGTCTAATCCTGATTCCTTTGTCACTAGTTGAAGACTCATTAAATTTAGTGGCAACAGAATGGAATTTTAATTGCAAGGTTTTCCTACTAGCACTATTCATTTGTTCTTTGATTTCATCGCTATTCTTATGCAAATATCATAGATGATTGCTGATATTAGCTTCATTTCTCACATTGTAACATGTCCTCTGAATACCTAAGTGTACGTAGTTCCAGATAAAGTCTCAATTTTTCAGCAGTACTTGGGTTCATTTGTGGAGAGTCACCTCTACAAGCTTTAGCTATATAATGGATGATACACATCTCCTGACAGGGACTTCTAGTAAAAAAACCCCAAAAAACCGGCAAAAATTGGCCCAAGTCATGATTCAAGTGAATTCCCAGAGTAGGCTATATTTAGATTTTAAGAAGTACTAGTGGATTTCAAAATGTCTGAATGAGTCACTGAGTACTGATTACACTGATTCAGTTGAATACACAACTTACAGTGATCTGTGCTTCCAAAGTTAACCAGAAAAGAATATTCTGTGTTCCTTCTGCTCAGTGCTTGATGTAAATCTTTCATCTTTTTATGTTGCCTTTTCGATCATTGCAGTTGTAACTGTAATTCTACCCTTATAAGGCTGAATTTATTATTTTTTTTTTTTACTTTTTTGTTTCTTAAGTGTCATGAAGTTTATGCTGCAGTCCGCAGTATGGACAACATGGAACTGAGGATATATGATGCTTTTCAGGGATAGGAAAACATGAGGAACTTAAGCCCAATGCCTGTTGGAAGTCAGCTGTCACCTGAATAGCCAGGCAAATTGCAGTAAATTATGTGGTGGTTTCCAAAAGAAAATTTTGAATTGAACTAGAAAGCATGTGATGTGGTCAACCAAAAAATTATACTTGAGAGTTACATGGAATCATGTTACTTGGCAGCATAGATATAGTTGCAGTCTGGGGATAACTCTTATGTCAAAAAATTTTAAAGTTTGGCTTGATTATAAGTGTACAAGATACAGACCTATGAAAGTATATAAAATAAAAGTGGTTTGATTTCGAATTTTACTTGTCAAGAAATATATTTGAGAGGATCAGTTGCTGTAAATTGAGC
This sequence comes from Turnix velox, assembly GCA_013400935.1. Lineage (NCBI taxonomy): Eukaryota > Metazoa > Chordata > Aves > Charadriiformes > Turnicidae > Turnix > Turnix velox. Next base: position 97,116 of record VZTY01017904.1, on the reverse strand, counting down.
TGGGTAGAGACCGATAGTGTTAAGTTTCTGACAGGGAACATGTCTCTTGGAACTGGATCATGAGGTCATTCTGAAATGCCTGTAAACACAGCCATACTAGAGCCTTCCTGAACTTGTTCAGTTGCACTAGCAAGGAACTTTCCATTTAAATACCAGTTTCATATTCACCTGCTCACTAATTGTTCAGATAATCTCATAAACACAAGTAACGACAATAGAGATCAAACTGAATTGTTTGCTTCTGATCAAATCAATATTTTACAAGACTAAATCAAAAGGTTTAGATGCAAGAGAAACAATCTCCTGCTATAATAAACAGGCACTGAGACCAGGATCTAAGATTACTATTGTTTTTAATATGTTTTATACATACTTGAGATTAATGATGACATTTAATCCCACTGATATGTTGTAGATAGACATAGTTTAGTTAATTATTTGTGCTGATTTTGCTATGGAACAATGGAAACACTGATGACTTTAATGAAAGTAGTTACTTTGGAGTTTAACAACCTGGATAGGATCTTCAGAGATGTAGGTACCTTCCGAAGTCTGTCACAGATTTCTTTTACAGCTTTGAACAGTACACAGAGGCTATTATGATGCAGTCCTTGAGGATGAATGTACAAAACAGTATCTCAGAGGGCTTTAATAGCATTCCTCGGGCACAAAACTATCCTGGACATTCAAGATGTATTCCTTTATGTCTCCTACTTTCATCTTTCCTTGGAAAAATGGAAGCATTATTATTGCTGTGAATGATAAAATCCTCAAACAAACATTTGGGAGTTCCCAGGCAGTATTTTAGATGCTTATATTTGCATCAGAGACAAAAGCTTATTTTGTTAGTCTTTGTGTGGATTTAAACAAGAAGATTCTCCTTATTCCGAAAGGTTTTATAATTTACAAAGGCTACAAGAGGATACAAGCATAGCATCCATCTTACTGAAACAGTAGCAAACAGCCTAATAAGCAGAGGGCATTGTACTGTTTGTGTATAGCCATTTATCTGGGCACCTGTGAATATATGAGCAAGTTTTAAACAACCTCGCTCTTAGTATTGAGGAAAAATACTTAGGAGGTTAAGGGGAAAAGATATAGATATATGTACAACAGCCATGTACATTTTTAAAGGATGATGAGGGAGTGATTTGGAAAATTAGAAGGCATGAAATAGAATGTAAAATCTACTGGTACTGCTGCAACACCAGCAATTGGCTGTATCTTAAGAGTGTATATCATTAAAAAGTAGAAAATGTGAGAAGCACACAGGCTGATAATATTGTAAATAATAGAATAAATGCCATATTTGATACATTCATGTGACAGTCCTCTCTCATCTCTATTCATTAAGTAAATATCAATTTTAAAGAAAATAGTGTTGGTTCATTGAAAAACAAATTGTCTTACGTACACCTTTTTCACTTGACAGATTAGCTTCTGAGGCTAAACCTCAAAATAAAATTTGAACCAAAATAAGCATTTCTGACAAATTACTGTTAAAATAAATATATCAACACAAAACAGAAATTACATATTTTATACCATTTTTGCTTTGATCTGATCCAAGTAAATATAAAAAATTTACCTTGAACTGACTTACTTTGATACATTTTTTGTGATTTAGCAACTGTTTCTCCAGTACTTTCTGAGTGAGGATGAGACCTGAATGAAAAGCTTAAATGAAATTAGTAACATGTTTCTGCTGTTTTCCTTTCTACTGGAGAATTATTTATCCACTTACAAACAATAAAAAAACTTGTCTTCTTTACCCTTTCTTTGCAAGACATCTTTAATTTCAACTTTATCTAATTTGCATACATTATTTTTATCTTTGATACACAGCAGCCAAGCTACAGTGCTGTGCAAGTCAATCTAGAAGCCTTTTATTAAATTACGGTTTATTTTCTTGTTTGCTATGCTTACTAAATTATATTTTTGAACAACACTGGCAGCTACTCTCTCAATTGACCAGAATGTTGTAATTTTAATGATTGCAGCTGGAAGCTATTGTTTTAAACATAACTTTAACTTTGTTAGCATGAAAAGTAAATGGCTATGCTGTCTGGAAACTGAACAAGATTGAAGATAGTAGGTAATAACAAGATACTGACATGAACACCCTGAAGACATATAGTCAAGGTAGCGAAGAGTCCTTTTATCTTTAAGAATTTGCTTCAGGAAAATATAGACCCAGTATATATATTCGTTGAAGCGCAATGTACTGACAGATAAGATGATATGAAATAGTCAAACCTAGTCCAGTTTGCAGGGAAGATATGGTAACAGAGTATCCAAAAATGTTCATCATGTAGGCACATTGTACAAGGTATATTCATTCCTTGCAATCTGTTATTTAATTTGATTATGGTATTATGGACTACTCAAGAAACAGCACTGGATGAAGATCTCAACACTGCTTATGAAATGTGCAGTTAAGAATGCTAGAGGATTTTTCCATTCATTCTGTCTGTGTTAATATTATTTAGTGACCACCGAATTATAGGTATATTCAAGGATGCACCTTGATTTTCTGCAACTACTATGCCACAATCAAGAAAAAAATTCTGTTTTCTTATTTAAGCCTCCTAAAATCTGTTTTCCTTTAAGCTACTGGATCTTGGGTCTAGATGATTAATTAGCAGATGTAATTATTAGAGCTGCAGTATGTCCTGAGTTTATTGAACTCCCTCCACTGGACACAGACATACAAGGTTGAGTCTTTTGCTGGAAACTTCTGCAGTTGAAATAATTCTAAGTATTTGTTTCAATCCTTGTAAATTTAGATGTGCCTATAGAGTCCTTATATTCTTAGATATTTTTATTAGTCAAAATGCCCATATCTTGACTTTAATATGTCATTACACTCACACAGAAGTATGGTTCTGGATAACGTTCTTAGATTTGCATGATTTCGTATTATGCATTTAGCTTACAGCAAAGATGAAAATTCCAAAGAATTCAAAGTGAGCAATCTGGTGACTAATTTTATCTAAATGTAGATCACCATACTGTAATTACATACATTTGATCAGCCATCCTAGAATCATATGACAGTTAATGCTAAGAAATAGCATTTTTTGGGTGTGACTTATCTGATCTATTTTATGTCTGTCTTAGAGTAAAACAAATTTTTTTATAGAAAATGCCTACTCCTTTCCATTTAAAATGACTAGCTTAGGAGCCAGTATCTAATCGCGGTGGATGAATGTGATCATTGGTAAAATGCATACTGTAAGAATAGACAAGAATGGCTGCTATACACTCATAAACAACATTTTAAGAAGTAAATATAATATAAATTTTTTATTTGTTCATAATTATTTCCTTTGCTAACCTGTAAATTGAGTTGTAGAACTTGTAAGAACATTAGAAATTACAGAAATGAAAGAGAGGAATGTAGGATAAGGAGAAACTTCCTGAACAAATGAATTCTTGCATGATCATTTAATCTTAAAATTCTTGATCTATTTAATCCATGACTCCAGCTGTAATGTTTCCTTACAGCAGGAGCTTGTTACTTAGAAACTTTCTGATTTCCCTTATTGTAATTTATGCCCAGGATATTAGTTATCTTTATACATTGTGTGAAATCATAGAGGCTTAGATGCCTGAGATTTCTTTATAGTTTCCAAATGTCAAAGATGATCTTATTGCAATTGCCTTATCTAAGCAAACAAAAAATTATCCAGAAAAGATTAGTGTAGAATGTCCTAAATGTAAGGAGCTAACCATAGATTTCTTCTCCCTTTTCTCTTTCCCTCTTATTTCTATTCCTTCTTTAAATATTTTAAAGCTTCCCTCTTTCCAGTGTCCCAATATATTTACAATGGCATTTCCTCCTTGTCCCTTTCCAGAGAAATTATATTTAAAAGGAAGCATTCTGACTATTGATCAGCTATTTTAAGGTAATACCTGAAATTTAATATTCTCTACAAAGTCCTGTGATGGCATTGATGATTTCAATTGTTTCTGAAATCTGTAATGGAGATTGTTAGTTATCGTGAATATAGTCTGTCAACATCTTTGTGTTTTGCCACTATCTACATTATATGTTCCCTCCAAAGCATCAATTGTTCTGATGAACATGGCCTTTACTGCTCCATTACTATTGATTTTTCCTCTCTCTGGGCCATTTGCAGCATTTCATCTGTAGTATCACATGATCCATTCAGTTTTTTAATATTAAAAAGTCGCATAAACTTTTACATTGACCTACCTGTCGCAAGAAAAAAATTTAGAATTCATGCAACAGAAGCCAGTTTTGTATGTAGTACAGAATTCTCAGAATGACTCAGAAGGGCAGAAAAAGTAATGCATATGAATGAACTGGTTCTATGCAAAAATCTGACCCATAGATGTGAGCAGCATCACAGGAAATGGCAATAAAAATTATCTTCAGTGTCAGAAGATGTAAAATCTCTTGGGTTTATTCAATGACTAAATTTCCTATGACAACTCTGACATTTTCATACAAGTCAGAACACATGAGAGGCACAAATTAAGGCAAGTCTTAACATCTCATGAGTGATTTTTTGGTTAATTCCTTAGATTTAAAATACAGGTGATCTTTGTCCTAAGCTGGAGATAATTGATTTGATAGTTGAATGACTGTACTACTAAGGTAATGCAGGTATAAAGGTCATTAGGTTGTAATTTTCAGAGGATTAATTGGCACAAATAAGATTTATGTTCATGTAACTCAGGTTGATAATGATAATTCAGAATTGATCCCAGCTCTTGTTCCAAAAAAAAGGAATTAAACAACTTTCTTGCCTGATTTCTGTGAAAATATATGTCTACAAGAACTTTAGCTAATCTGATTTAGTCACAACTTGACTAGCTCATTATATTTGCTTCACTACTGACTTTTGATTTACTTAAATGTTCACTACAGTTTTAATTGCATTTTCATTCATGCTACATTTTACTGCTACAATCTATGGCTGTAGCTGAAAAGGGTTTAATTTTTCATCAGGGATGTTTTATAAAGAAAAATATGTATCATTTTAATGTGACAAAAATTTACTGTGTTGGATAGAATTTATGAAATGTTAATGCAGAGACTATATCTACGGAGTATTAGCATGGACCCAGTAAGGTTATATGCCAATATACAGACAGAGAATCCTCTTATCTTGATGAAAAGATGAACCACTCAGATTTAAACTGAAAGACAGGACGTTGCCCTAGGAGACCAGCAATTGTAGAAATTCTTAAACAGTTTTTAACATATTTTAATAGTTTTAGATAATTTATCTAAATGGCACTCCAAAGGGAAATCCCTCAACCTGAATGGGACAATGGAGTTATGGTGTTTTTCTGCATCACAAATAACTGAACTGCATTGGTGTAAACTAAAAATCAGAGGTGCTAAGAGGATGACACTGTATTACTTTTTTCCTAGTACTTCCTCATAAGGATTCAGCTGTCAGTGCTTTCCTTTCTCATTATACACCATCCTAGCTGCACTAACTGAAAATATACTTGAACTTCTGGCAATGCTCTAAATTACTTATCTCTGCAAACAGGTTTTATATTCAGTATTTTGCATATCACAGAATCACAGAATATCAGGGATTGGAAGGGACCTCAAGAGATCATCTAGTCCAATTCCCCTGCCAGAGTAGGAACACCTAGACAGGTCACACAGGAATTCCAGGTGGGTTTTGAATGTTTCCAGGGAAGGACATTCCACAACCTCTCTATTCCAGTGTTCTGTTACCCTCACTGTGAGAAAGTTTTTTCTTACATTTCTCTGGAACCTTCTGCCTTCCACCTTGTACCCATTTCCCCTTGTCCTATCATTGGGGGTCACTGAGAAGAGCCTGGCTCCATCCTCTTGACACTCATACCATCTAGAGAACATTCCCACAAATAAATTTTTTGATTTTATTGATTATCTTATCCAAACTTACATCTATGCTCAGCACAATGCTGTTATCAATATTTTGCATACACATTTTTTTGAGTTTACTAATATTCAGTTTTACTCCACATTTGGTCATCTGAATTTCACTTTATTCACTGACAGTGTAATATAAAAATTTATTTTATAGGTTTATAGTAGTTTATTCTCTGCATCAAAATAAAACATTTTAATCTAAAATATTTCCTAAGTGCTTTTGAAGTGGTAAACTGAAGCAGTACTACACACTATAGGATTAAGCTTTCTGGCTGGTTAAAATAATTCTAATGCAACAACTAGGAACATTAAAATAAGTGAAAAAAAATAATAGCTCTCTGAGAACCATGGTTAAGAGACTGTAGAGAAACTGCAGTGAAATAGAATAGCACAGAATAAATTCCACTATTTGGACTGCTTTTTTGATTCATAAATTTATGTTTAATTTACAGCATTTGTAGAGATTTTCTTCCTTATGATACATATTTAGTTCTCTTGAGATCTTGTGAAGGTTATGCTACTTACTAGCTTGATATGTGAAAGGTACCAGGAGAAGTAGCAACTACATACATCCTTAAATAGATCAAATAAGTCTGACAAAATAACATGTCTAATATTTCAATGTTTAATTGAAAAGGCAAGATTCAGAAAAACCTACTAGGATGCTAATGCATCACTCTAGTTCTTCCACTACTCAGAATTCCCTGAAAAAAAGCCAAAACAAAGCACAACTATTCATGCTTTATATCCAAAAGCAGAGTATTATAAAGACTCTAAGATAGGCAGATTTGTTATATTCATCATTTAGTATAAGAGAATGGGAGGCAGAAAGATTAAGCAATATCTGCCCCCAGTGAACTGAAGAAATTGATTGCTGGTCATGACCCCTTCTACTTAAGATGAAGAATATGAAATCACACTTATGTATAGAACTGTTTCATAAAACAATCTGAGAGTCCTTCTCTTTGAGATAAAAGTAGCCAATATTAATCTTCAGTACTATACAGCTATATTTCATGTGTTCAATTTTAAAATTATTACATAATTTACAAAAGTAAAAGGTATACTGACTGCTCTAACATCTTTGAGCAGCAAGGGGAGCTGAAGATTTCACCAAGAAGACCTGAGAACAGAGTATTGCACAATGTAATTTGGGTAGAATTCCTGATCTGTGGCACTGTGGGAATTAATTTTCAAGTTGTCTACAAAGCATTCATCTTTATTACTCCACCAGAATGTGTAGTGAATAATGTCAGCAGTGACTATTATTAATATCCCTGAATTTTTGCATCTTGATAGATATGTCCGGTTCTGGAGCCCTCAACATAAAAAGGATATCAAACTGTTGGAGCTGGTCCAGAGGAGGCTCACAGAGATGAACAGAGGGCTAGATCAACAACCTTATGTGAGAAGGCTGAAGGAGTTGGTGCTGTTCATCCTGGAGAAGAGAAGGCTCAGGGAGGACCTCATAGTAGCTTATCAATACCTGTAGGGGGCCTACAGAAAGGCAGGGGTAGGACTGTTCAATAGGATATATGATGGCAGGACTAGGAATAACTGATGTAAATTAGAAGAGGGGAGATATGAGAAAGAAACTCTTTACGGTGAGGGTGGTGAAACCTCTCTAGGTTTCCCAGAGAGTCTGTGGTGTTTAAGGCCAGGCTGGACAAGGCACTGAGCAGCCTGATCTAGTGGAAGGTGTCCCTGCGTATGGGAGGGGGATTGGAAATAGATGAGCTTAAGGTCCCTTCCAATCCAAACTGTTATATGATTCTATGATTCCATATCCATCGACTGACAAATTTAGAAACAGAATGTTCATATAGCAATAGAACCTAAGGAACAGAAGGAAACAAATGTGAGGTAAAAACCCTCAAAAAATTAAAAAATCCCAAATTACAAAAAATGCATTAACTCTAAAGCCTTTAAAACCTGTAGTTGATGTACACTATTCAGAAACACTGTTTAGGGAAGTTTCTTTGTCATTCTTTCCTAAGAGACACCATTTACTGGGGTGATGAATTATAAGTGCACCTACTCTGTACATTCAGAAGTATGTTAACATAGGTCTGCAAGAAAACAATTTAATGAAGTGACAAAAAAAGTCAGTATCTTCTATACACTTGTTTTGCATTTAGTTTGTACTGCAGTAAGTTTGAGCATTTGGTCTAAAGAGTTCCTCATGCAGAGGAGATGCTAACCTGCCTGTAGGTGACACCAACACCTCTGTAAATGCTCCATTCTTCAGCTTCGCCTTTGTTCCTGGGAAGATCCTGTAACTATTTGCCTGGAAGACATGTCAAAATGCATGGACTCACCTAATGGCCTTCTACAATGGAGTTACTGCCTAAGTGCACAAGGGAAGATCTACAGATGTAATCTATCTGGTCTTCTGTAAAGTCTTTGATACCATCTGCCACAAAATTCTTCCCCATGCATTGTAGAGATACATGTTTGATAGACGAACAGTGAGTTGGATAAGGAATTGAGTGGATGCTGACATTCAAAGAGTTACAGTCAATGTCCAAGAGGAAACAAGTGAGGAGTGTTTTCCCCCAGAAGTGTGTATTTAATATCAATGATGTAGACAGTGGGATCAAGTGTATTGTCAGCAAGTTTGCAGGAGTCACCAAGATGGGTGGTGCAGTTGGTTCACTGTAAGGATTGAATGCTATCTAGAGGGACCTTGACAAATTTGAGGAATGGGCCTGTGCAAATCTCAAAGTCTGACAATGTCCTGCAGCTGTTTCAGGGCAAATATCAAGACCAAAACAGATGAAAGAGAGGAGAGAGGCCTGAAAGCAGCTCTGTAATGAAGGAACTGGGAACAATGGGGAATGAAAAAAATTGGACATGATTGTATGCTTGCTTGTAGCCCACAAAGACAATTGTATCCTGCCCTGCATAACAAGATGTGTGGTTGAGGACGGTGATTCTCACTCTTTACACCACTGTTTGAGTATTTACCTGGATTTTTTTTTATTTTCTCACATTTGACATGAACAAAATACCTATTCTGTGTGAAGCTAGCATTATACTGATTTGTATATAGTGTATGTATTTGTGTATGAACATTTCAGCTGCAGAAAGGGTGATAAGAGTTTGCACCATTACTACAAAATCACACTGTCAACATGTCTTTTTATTTCAGTCAAGGAAGCTCATTAAGATGTGTAAATTCTGAAGTATAGAAATCTTCATTTCACAGGAACTTTCCTAATGTAAATATAATTGCCCTTTGTACCATTTAAAAGAATAATGAAGTAAAAAAATTAAGATACAAAAAAACCCAAATCCCATGAAACAAAGCCAAAATTACCTTTTCAGGTCAAAAGCAAAAAAAAAAAAATCTAGTTTTTATTTCAAGCTGTGATCGCTGCCTCACATCTTCTTGTACATGCTAACATGTTTTTAGTATAATTATGTGAGAGTTTATATGTGATTAAATTTACATTCCCAAAGGTCAGAATTACTAAGTTAACCTAAGGAAAACTAAATACCCATAAATGAGGAGTTAAGTATAGTTTCTGTGAGCTGAACCCTATGCACTTTCTATGCACACAGGCAGGAGTAGCGTCCCATACCTTGTGCCTGAAGAAGTTCTTTCTAAGTTTTATGCAAATCCCCTGACCCTCCAGCCACTACACATTCTTCAAATGGACATTTACCTTCAAAAGTGACAGCAAACACCAATGTGACTAATGAGCCTGCAGTCTGCAAATGTGCAACATACTTTACCTGGAATATTTGAATGTGATAGTATTAAACTGATCTCTGTGACAACACCCTAATCAAAAGAGCCAGAATCAAAGGGCACATGAGAGGAGGGAAAAAATCCTAATGGGTCTTGTGTTCTACCTTTGCTGTATAGTGGGTTAGGACATTCCATATTCATTCTGACATTTGCTGTGTATTTTGTTCTGATACTTCAGGTTTTTTGTTGAAAGAATAAAAAATATTTTTATGATGCTCATATAAGAAGAGATTAAAAAATATTAAACATGGTCTTATAGTCTACCATAGATAAGCCTATAGATAATCTTTATAAAACATTATTGAGTAGTGATACTGGAATTAAAAATACTTTGCTTAGTAGTTTCTTTTTGCATACCACTAAGTCTGGGCTGCTGGGTTTTTTTTTCCTTTTTTTTAAAATGAGAAAATAAATTGTTCATTTCCTCCATGTTTTTGTTGAGGAATTATCAAGTAAAGAATAATCTAATTTTTCCAGCAGTCTGGCCACTATAGGTAACATAGAAATTAATGGATTCCTGTTCAATTTTACTTAAACTCAACACCATGTGAAAGCATTATGATTTCTTCATTTCAACAATAAGGTTTTAGAAAGCACAGAGTACTCAAATATTTCTTGAGGGACCTTAGGAATATAACTTTAAATTAAAGGTGAAAAAGGAGAAAACAATAGTCATCTCACAAGGAGGCAAAATCACCAACTGATGGAAATACAAACTTCTTGCGAACATGCATTTAAGAGTTGTCCTTGGTTACTGTGTTGTTATTGAAGGTCTTAATTTTGTATTTTCAATGTTTCACTAAAGTGATAGAGTAATTCATTTAGCATAACTTTAAGAAATTATTTGTGATAAAAGTGTTCAAGAAAAAATTTTACAATAAACATGACATGTAAGGCAAAATGTATAGACAATTTATATGTAGCTCAATGTTTCAGAGACAGAAAAAAAAGTCAAGAGTATCAGAATTGTGTTCCAGTTCTGACTGCTTTGCTGCTCTGAGACTTGCTGAAGTCCCTGTGGATTTGCTGCAGTCAAAGACACATTGACAAGGCATACAGGAATCATAAAAAAATTGTATATTTCCTTTGTTTGGAAAAAAAAATCTTCACCTTTGTGTCTAAATAAAGCATTATTCTGGCACACAAAAACTGTGCAGCATGAAATCATAAGCTTTTTAGCACCGCTTAATTAGGAAGTAGTAGTTTGTGTGATATGTGTACACATGATATGTATTATATAACTCTATCATATATAAGACTATCAGATGAAAATTTTTACTCTCTTTTTCTTTTCTTTTTTTGTTGTTTTTCTTTTAATTTCAATTATTACTAGAAATGAGCATTCTCCTTTATTTAATACCTGCATTTAATTTGGAATTCTTCTATATGATCTTAGAAATTGAAATAAACTCTGTCTTTTCTCTGTTTTACCCATGGAGTGCTGACAGTTAAGGGATGCAATGTCTCTCATAGGAAGGGGTTCCTCCTTGCAGACAGATGTTTAATAATCCACTTCAAATATTCAGAATAATGTACTGACCCCCAAAATCCAAGTATTTTCTTAAAATAATTTTAAAACTTTCTTTACTTTTTAGGTTCTGAGTAATCACTGCTTAACTGAGTCCCAATATCGCACTACTCTTTGAAATAATGCAAGACAGATTTTTTTATTAAAAGAATTTGTCACATTTGCTATCTCTGATATAAAGATTCAGAAGAAAAATATCTCAGATTTTTAAACTTAATATTATGAGAATTCTTAATGTAAAGCTACTCATGATATGGAGATGTTAAAACCCCTAAATTTTGTAAATAGCAGATAGGTCTGTGTATGAATAATGTATCAAATAAACAGTTGTGTTCATTGTCTTGATTGTAGAAAAAACATGGGTTTGCCTGACAGTTAATATATATATTTATTATAGATTTATGTTTTCTAGAGCTCATTATTATGTCACAATACTGTGCATTTTTAAAAAAACATGATGAGCCCATTCATGAAACCAAATCCTAAAGATAAACAACAATCTGAATAACAACAAAGCAGAAAAGTAAAATTATTGAGAGATTCAACAGGTAGGTAGGTAAGATTGTGTCCACAGTCACAGATGCAAAAAAATAAAAATAATATTGTCTACCCAGGAAATTTTACCCTTGAAAGATTCTTCTGTTTAAGGAAAACTACAAATAACAGCAGAAGCAGCAGAGAAGGCAATTTTATTTGGGAAGGTTTATAAAACTCTTGCTAAGATTCAGCTCAATTTGGTGTTTCACACTAGCAGCTGCTAAATGACCACCATGTGTCAAAGTATTTGGATTTAATTTAATTTTAATGTCTGTCTCCCTGCAATAATTAGATGAATAGCAAGTCAACTTAAAGGAACATTGTGCAGTAGACAAAAACCACAAAAGAAGTTTAATTGCATTAAATAAATTATAATATTGATCAACATAAATCAATATTTGATTTACTATTCCAGTCCATGTGTCACTGGTTTGGTTTTGCTTATTAGAGCAATAAATACATTACAAAACATGAGAGAACGTGGAATTCCATTAAATATAGCACTTCAGTTTCAGAAAGTTTATTTTGATACTGTTGGGTTTATTCCAGCATTATGCCACCAGCTGTTGAAATGACCTTCTTTATGATGTGCACTAGCCTGTTTCACAGAATCACAGGGGATTGGAAATGACATCCGAAGATCATCTAGTCCAATCCTCCTCTAGGAGCAGGAACACCTAGATCAGGTCACATAGGAAAGCATTCAGTCAGGCTTTGAATATCTGCAGAGGAGGAGACCCCTTCATAGAAATACACTGAAATAGAAGTGATGAGTCACTTCTGTAAGTTGAACAGAAGTCCACAAGTCAAAGGTATTTGATGAGTTTTCTGCTTTAGTTGTTATACTGTTTGGTACCCTCTTACTGTACTGTGGTTTTGTCATAGAATTTGAAAGATGTTTTTTTAGTACACATATATTACTGCTTTATTGTATTTCTAAAGCCTCTTACAGAAGAAATTTTACAACTCTACTTCATCATAGAGAAAATACTGCAACTTACTTACTTAAAATTAGATACTCTGCTAATGTACATATAGCATTTCTGATATGGTACTGATTCTTTATACTGAAAACTGTTTGTTCTCTCAGTTTTTTCATGAATCTTGAATATATAGTATTTTCCTAAAAATTTAGCCACTGAGAGAATTTGAGCAATTAACAGCACCACTTATATCTAAACTGAAAGAAACCCCCAAAACAACAAAAAAGCAACAACCTCCCAAAATCCGAGGAAGAATATGTTTAAGCTAGCACAGATGCATACACATATCTAGTCTATTGTAATAGCTTTTGTCAATGTTAGGTTGATTGTTGGACTAGATAATCTGGAAGGTCCCTTGCAACCTAGGCAATTCTATATTTTCAGAGCAATGATTGTGTATGCATGTATATGGAAACAGAGGAATATAATTTATATACTGGCAATACAATACTGGGTTAACTTCTGTCATATGTAACAACTGTAAAAGACTTTAAAGCAATAGCAGCAATGATGACAAACTTCTAACAAGCATGACTTAAACACAGCAGTGTTTAAGGCATTCAGACAAGGTTCTTAACAATATTCTTTACCTTTCTGTTCTGAAGTGTAAGGCAATTGAACTTAAGGATCATCATAGATCCATGATGACTGAAATATTCTATCCTTTTCTAAAATATTCTTTGGAAGAAATAAAAAATTTGNAGTTTGGGTTGGAAGGGACCTCAAAGATCATCGAGTTCCAACCCTTTGGAAAAAATAAAAAATTTACTTGGAAGGTTAACAATGAAGAAAAAGTAGTCTCAAATAAGAAAACAAAAAAGAGAACGGTAAAGTGAAGAGGAAAATGTTATAATTTTCACGTTCTGAGAGTAGACTAAGAAGCTGCAGGGTTAAAGTGCATTGAAAAATACTTTTGAAAGAGTTTTTACGGATAAAGACAGTAAAATTGAAAGTTTTGCATTGATAACACTTTTTAACAGTAATTTAAGAAACATCTTTCAGAAATCTTTAGGTATTGCTGACATTATCTTTGGATAGGCTGTAGATTAGACTAAGACCTTAAACTTCTTCACAGCCCTGCTTCAAATTAATCTATAAAACAATAAATAAAAAAACTTTAATAAATAAGAGTAAAAATACATCTGATTAGGTCTTTCACAGTGTGTTTCTGAGAAAGGACCACAAGACATCTAAACTAAAACAACAAAATTGAAAAAATAAAACAATTAAACCAAAAAACACAGAGCCAACTACAAGAAGGAAGGAAGGTAAATTTTATGAGCATATGGACTAAAAGAAAAAACAAAAAAAATTTAACACAGAAACTCTGAGGAGACTAGATCACAAAAAATAGTACTAATTAATAATTCACAATTTTCTCTATCTATTGTGTCCTTCCAACTTGGGTCAGACTTTCAAGCTTTACTATGTTGCTTCTAGCTTGTAGACAATTGCCAAAAGAAAACTAGTCCTTTACTGCTTTCTCATTCCATCCACAATAGCTGGACTATGTCTTTTTCCAGTTACTCCTTCAGCATCTGTGCTCTGCTGTTAATCCAGACTCCCTGGTGTTACTGATCCCTTTTCACATTTTCTAATAATTCTGTTTTGTGTAGTGCCACCTTCCAGGTTCTGTAACATCCCTCCAGAAGCATGCCTAATTGCTCACCTAGGGAGAAGCAATTTCTCTAGATGTGTTCCCTTATCACAGCCATTCTCATTTAAGGCAAAATAATGCACAAACTTCCCACAATAGTAAAAGAATTATTATTCATTAAAAAAACCCAAACCAAAACCACAGAACAAAAGAAACAACCAAGCAACTTTGAATGTCCTTATTTTAAACTTTGGTGGACACTTTTAGGACCTTGTATACAGCACTGCTTTAAAAGCTCCACTTTTCTCCAATCATGTTCGAGAAAAAAACACTGCATGAAGAGAGTATGTGTTTATTATAGAGAACAAAATATGTCAAAGTCTGTTCTCTGCATAGAGGCCAGGTGGCATGGAGCAAAACACGTTAATGCTGCTAAAATAATTTACCTTCAAAGGCTGCATAACCCAACAAATTATATATTGGGAAAAGAGAATGGAAATAACCAGTTTCCAAATCGAGCCGAGACATCAATAATTGTCATGAACCATTCCAACAATTTTTTAGTAAACATTGATGTTATTTTGTGTGTGGAAATATTCTCTGTCACTTTATAATTGAATAGCAGCAATTTGTCTGCCTGCATTCTGCGTAAGTTGGAATTTAAGCACTAGAAATTCACAAAGCTAGTAAAAGAATTTTTTAACACCTGCATTCCAAGGATCTTGATACATTTCTTCTCAATACACTTTTTTATTCTTAGCTAGAAATGTTCTGCAATACATGTTTTCAGGTGCTCATAAGTGTTGAGAAAATCCTGTTGTAGGAAAAAGAATGGTTTTCTATCTTATCACTCTTTCGTGAACAAGCTTAAGGAAAGAGATATGAATCTTAGCAAATTCCATACAAATCTATATGCGATCAAAACTACAAAAATATTGAGAGTAGTGCTGATGAAGTACATTTTTTCTACAACAGTCCAGTTGTTAGAGCAGTTGTTCAGAAAATGTAAAATACTTTCTAGGCTCCACTAATTGTGAGTGGACATCCCTAGAAATTATCTTGGATGAATTAAAGATTATTATACAAATATATGAGCAAAGACTAAAAATTCTGGACCTTGAGCTGAGTTTAAACTACACATTTGAAGGTTATTCTCAGGGAATAATAGTTGCACATATATTTAGAGTTTTTCCTCCTTCAGAGTGCAACACTTTGGCTTTCTCACAATCTGAGCAGAAACAGATTTAACTTCCAAAAACTGGAATATTTAAAAAGAAAATTAAAAAAACAACAAAAAATCTCAGATGGGTATAGCTTATAACAAACTCTGAAGTGCCCTGAACTTATGGAGTGAAAGAGTATTTATAATATTTTCATTTAAAAGAGAGACAGCAGGATAGAAGGCAGATTTCTCAAATCTCTTGGATGGCTGTTTGTTTTTACAAGTAACAAACTGATTGAATAGAAAGACTGAAAGCAATATTAATTGATCATGAATTAAAAAAAAAGAGATTTGTTGATGCAGTTTAAATTATAGGAATTGTATTATTTTTTCTTGATTGCTTACAGTAGTGTGAGAGTGGATAAAAAAGAATAACATATGGTCAGAAATTGCTCTGTGGACTAGAAAGTATGTAAATTTAGATCTACTGAAAAGCTGTATGTATATAAGGAGAAAATATCAGTATTCTCAACTCAATGGAAGTCTGCTACAAATTTCTAAAAAGAGATCCATATGAATGACATGAAGAATGAGAGACAACAAATCAAAAAGGATATTTTAACTTATTAAAATGTATAATTGTAAAATGCTTCCTATAATATATATACTCTTCTGCAGTTCCTTAGAATAAATTAATAAAAAGCAGGAATTTTTTTCTAAACTGAATTATAACTTATGGAGAGGAACTTGTGAGAATAGGAAGACAGTGAAATATTCATGATATTTTCATTGACTTCATGGGAAAATTTGTTCTCCTATGCTATAAATCTACATTCTGCTGATCATTACATTGTTCGGTGTTTGTGAAAGAAAGGGAAGCAGAAATTATCATGAGTGTCTGGATCAGTCCTTTGGAAGTATCCAAATGCTTTTAAGAATCACTAAAGAGAAGAAGCTATTAGTTTAGATGCACTAATTCATGATTACCTTTTTTAAAAAGAAGGGAAAAAAAGCAAAACCCCTAAAGAACCAAAACAAACCCCTAAATCCAGGATAGTTATACACAGACTAAATTTCTCCTGACTAATTCAAAGCCAGACATCTAAAATTTTTGTAGTGCTCTAAATAAGGTGATCTTCATTCTGTTCTGATGCATTTTTGAGCAATCGATGCTGTTTTCATCTAGGATTTGTAAGTGGTATGTCAAGGTATGCAAATATGGTAAAATAATAACAGGAAAAAATATGCCACAGTAGTTCAAAAAGTTTCATTTGTGTTCACTTCGAGACACCTTGCAGAAATTTTCACTTCACAATCCATCCGTATGTTGGACTTCAAACAGAAATGTTAGTGGAAAAGATTATAGAACAAACATGAAAGTGTCAAGTGAAGAAGTAATATGTAAGCAAATCTACCGAAGCAACTAAAAAATAGATGTTCAAAATTATTTGTATTTTGATTCTTGAAATAAATTAAAGACTTCCAGAAGGTTTCAGTCTAGGACAGGAATTGAATGTTTATCAAAAATATTATAGAAACTATATATGTGATTATAAACTTCTTGAAAATTACTTGGCTTCTGTCTCCTGTTTCTGACTCATTTGGTTAATTTAAATAAATATTATGAGTTATCTTTGAATATAGTTGCTTTTGTAGTAGCAATAACGGAGACAGGGTAGATGAACTGTCTTTGAAACTGTTCAATATTACTGTCAGCAATGACAAATAAAAAAGCCTTCTATAGAAAAACCCCCAGAAAGTCATTAGGTTTTAGCACCAGTTTGACCCTTGTTCTGGTAAAATTATGTCTGCTAATTAAAAGGAAATAAAAAAATTTATTCCATCATCTAGAATTGCAGTTATGTTAATCTATTTTTTTAGTAGTCTACTATTTCAAATAAATATTTCAGTAAACCATTAACCTTTTGTTAAAATACTACAGATCTTCTGTCCAAATGAATTGTATGCAACAAGCTGCTGAAAGAACTAGCACCATCAGAAATATATGGTATGTATAAAACACTTGTAGTGTTTTTTAATTGGCTTTTTAAATTTAATTAAATAAAAGCAATAGCTTGATCTATTGTTTTTATCTTCATGAGTTTAAATGACAATCAGTTCAAGGTTGCATATGGTTTCAACACTGACGTTTACTGAGAACTGAATGCCATCACCTTTAGAATTCAGATTTTCAACATAAACTTTCAGTTACTAGTTAAACTGTGACAAATGTACCTATGCGTTCTTCTACCCCATTTCAAATGTGAGATAGTTTATCCTCCCTTATATACTCTTCCTATTGCTCCTTCTTATTTTATTCATCAGTGAATGGTGTATTTTATAGGTGAAATATGAATGATTACTATGAGTGACTAATTTTTGTCTGGAGCTTTTTGAACCAAATATCTCTGTTTCCTAAGATGAAAAATAAGCACACTAATAACTCCAAAACCCATCAATATGTTTTTCATTGTCATAGCATATTTAAATGCCTAAACCAAATCTGGCTGTGTATTTAAATGGAGTCAACTGCATCTTTAAAAACTACATTATTAAATGAGTTATTCTGAGAATATTATGGAAAAATCAGATGGTTTTTCAATGAGGCATAATGAATTAAATACTTGAAAAAAAGATATTGGGAAACATTTATCTATTTCAAACGGTACGAAGCCTGGCATAAAAAAGTTAAGACTCTTTTCAGATTGGTCTAATAAGACCTAATAAAATAAAAATAAAATCTTCATTCTAAAATAATTCAGTTTTAGATTCTTTAGAGCAGAAAGGACAAAATTATGTCCTCTTATTAAGCATGTAAGTCCAAATCCTTTCCAGAACTCAGATAATATACACTAATTTACAAATACAAACTTGAAATTTGAGTACCATCAAAAAGCTATATTATTCTCAGTATTCACTAATCAATGTGTATTTAAATTTATAGAAACATAATTTTCTTCTAGATTGTTTCAAGAACCCACTCAACTGGCTGTGCAATTGTATAATTCAGGAGGATTGACTGTCTAAAATGTTAGTGTCAATTAAACATGTCAGGTAGACAGACTGCACAGTTTACCCAGCTTGGAATGCCCAGTGAAGCCTGTGGTTCCCCTTAAGCTCGACAATGCTTTTCATAAAATTGCCTGATTGAACCACTGCTGCTAAATAAATGAGAGGTCACCTCCTGACAGCTTTATCTCAGGATTCAAAGTTATGAGTGAAAATTTCTTGTTTTCAGAACAAGTTTGGTAAGCAGTATCAGAGTTTTTAATTTAAATGGAAATGATACTTTATGAAAATAATGTCACCAGTGTATAAACATAGAAAATTTTAAATACACTTTCTGTATTCTGTGTCTTCATCATATTATTTAAAATTACATTTTTCTGAAGAGTTTGTTTATAGCTTTCAAAGGCAGTGGTAGTTAGCATTATGACTTCTTTACATGTATGACTATCTATATTGATGGTGGTTTAACATTGACTGATTCTCTCAACAAAACCTCTCTAGTCTTTCCAGATTGTTTGGCCAATGTAATATGTCTCCTGGCAACCAAATATGTGCTTTACCTTTACAGCGATGACAAAAGATGATGTATGACATTTCTTTTATATTTATATACGCTTTATGTGAAATTCAGGTTTTTGCTTTTATTACATTCTCATGTTCGTGGAAATCTTGCTAATTATATAGTGAGATTTTACCTAGTTCTGTCTACCTTCTCATTCAGTGGTGACCAATTTAAGTGCTGAGTTGTGAATTATGACAAGATAGAAATACATTTAATGCTATTTAAGTGTTGGATATTAAAGACAAATAATTACAAAAAAAATCATTCTGGAATATATATTCCTATACTTAGTACTTGATTACTTTTTAATTTGTAGATGCACTTTTAGTACATCATAATTTGTCATTAGTATATTCAAATTCTGGTTTTCCTTACAGTTCAAGCTCCTAATTTACATAGAACTAGATAGTAAATTTAAGAAAATTGCAATCCACATTTATTAATGAGTTCCATATTTCTAATAAACCAACATCAAAGTTTCTAGTAGTAAAGGAGACATTAAAAGAGCCTACATAATTAAAAAATGCCACTACTTATTTATTACTGCAGTCTGTTTCTGTGAAACGATGATTGTTTCAATGTTTATAAAATAACCTTGAAATTAACAAAATCGTTATCCTGACATAACTGAAAGGGCATATATAAAGTCTAGGTCATTCAGCTGAAAGACTGGAGAAAAGTCTTTCCAGTCCAATGCATGTCACATTGTCATACGCTTTACTTTAGGATGAGAGGAGAGAAAAACACAGCTACGCAAAATTGAAGTAAATTGGCCAGCAGGAATATCAGTGAATACAGCTGAAATGCATTCATTTGGAATTTGCTTCTGGGAAGGTTACACTTCAGAGGCAAACAAATAAATATGTTTATATTATTTGTGGGATTCATCTAATGTGGTAAATTTTCCTCTAATTTAATGACAGATGGAACTATTATTGGCTGCTTCTTTTTCTCCAGTCTGGATATTGTAGCTCAACCTGTAGTAGCACTCCTATTAGCAGTTGCTTAATGACAGGACATACCAATTTTCTTAACAATTCCTTGCTTAAGGTTATATCGTATAATTTATTCTGTCAGTTAGTGTGGTGTAAATTGGACTAAATGGTTTGACAGGAAGGCTAAAATGAGTGTCCAGTGAGAGACACAGACATGAGGTCAAAATCAGCAATTGGGACATGAGATGACCAGAATTTTGACTTTTTTTCTTAATTCTTAGACTTGCACAAATATATATTCCAAGCTTCTTTCAGTACACAAATGAGCAATTTTTGTTAAAAGGATACTTTTAACTTCTTTCCATTCCATTGTCTTCCTCTGCATATGAATTCCATATTTCATGTGTATTTTTGATGCTTATGTTTAAATTACAACATTCACCAGAACCACTTGAATGAAGTTTAATCTGAATTTCCTCTGATACCTCTAAGATTTATATAATTGGGATGAAATAAGTACAAGACTAGTGTCCACTGAGTTCAATCTTACATTTTAAACTCAACCAAAAGAGCAATTCACTGCACGAGATGTTTACACCTGAACTATTATCCCCTCAAAAATTAAAATTGAAACAAAAAATGTTCTGTAGAACATTCTATCGGAATTAATGCACCATTTGGAATCCAATAAGCATGCCATTAGTTGTATGAATAGCAAGTATCAACATGATGCCACTTGGGATTATAATGCAGGACACAGCTCTGAAAGAGCAGACAGAATTGCTGGAAGCACTGCAGCTGAACAAGCCCCCTATGCGACTCAAGAAAAAGTATCCCACTTCTCATCAGGGTTAATAAGGACTGTGTTACTGCTGTGCTAACCTATTTATTTCTTCCAATGGCACACAAATTAGCCTATTTAGATACACCTAAATTATCCCTTTGTTATGGGACGCTGGTTAAGCTGGCGTAGGCTTGATGCACTTAACACTCATTGAGACAAAGAGCACATTAATAACTAGAAAACCACCTCCTTTTTGGAGATAATTCTAAAACTCCCATTGTCTTAAAGCAAATGTGAAACAGACTGCAGTTGTCCATCTGTGAGTATGAAGCTGGAGGTGGAAAATAAAATCAGGGTACAGGGACTGCAAAGAGGGAGAATGAAACTGGCAAATATCGAATATTTTCTTTTTGTCTTCTCCACAAAAGAAAGATGGCCCTAACATTGCTATTAGACTGGCAAATAGGAAGCTCCTGCCTCCTCAAGCACTTGATATCACTAGGCATTTTAATGACTCCATTTAGCACCACAGCATTTCTTTTGCTCAACACAGACTATTAACATGCTGCTGAGATAGTTACACTCTTTGCTAGTGAAGTTTTATTGAGGAATGGAAAAGTGAATGCCTGGGGATTTTACTCTTAGAACTGCAGAGGACACATTTTGGTTACATGTTTAAAGAGGAAAAGAAAATTAAAAGGAAAGGTTAGTGAGGAAGATTAAGGGCAAAGGACAGAAACAAGGGAAAGAAAAAATGAAGAAATTTAAATGGATTGAATTTTATTTTTCAGAACAATTGGTTGCAGATAATAAATCATGGTGCTGTAAGGTAGAAGAAATGTCACAACACACTTCTGGTTCAATGCAAAATGTCATCTGCAATATATTGAATGCTGCAAATTTTCCACTGTTTTCAGGTAAATGCCCAACTGTACCTATCTCTGTTCTCTTTATCCTATCATGGAAAAGATGTTTCAGTGACATTAGTGCATCCATAGAATTCTGGCTGTAGCTCCTGCAAATTCAGACCCTCAGCAAATATAGTTCTATCTAACGTATCAGATGCTGACACTTTCTAAATATATATGAATCTGTCCCCAGCAATATAGGAGCTGTATTAACATTTTTGTCACAGACTTACACCATCGACAAATTCACCTTTTTTAATTTTCCTTAGGGAAAATAGCCCAGCAACCTTAAAAAAAATTTATTAATCTGTATTTGATTTTCTGATGGGATTTTTAAGATTAATAGTCCAAATATGAAGAAAAACATTTTAAAAGACATAATTTTAAAAACCTGAGAAAACACAGTATGCCTTTATTTCGTTATTTCAAGCATGTTCTAATAATGAACGCATGTATGTGTAAATGATTTTGTTTATTGTTGCACCTGACAGATAGCTGGGTATAGTAACATTTGATTTGCTCCTAATGTCCACACTACCTCAGTAAGCATGCAGCAATTTTGCAAATTTGCAGAACATGGTTGATGAGCAGTGTGCTTTTGGAATACCCTCCTGAAATTTTGACTTTTATGCTCTTTGTGTATCCATATAGCTTTATTCATTCTATGTACAAATACATGTACATATATGTGCTATATGTTCTGCATGTATGTGAATTGAAGCATTCTCTCTGTCTCAAAGTACATATATCCACAAGCAAGAAATTATGATGTCAGGGTATGGAGAAACACTAAATCAATCAGACAACAAATTTATCCTTGTTTGCATATAATATTGACAATGAAGGGAAGAATCAGTTGAGCAATGAGCATTTTATCTGTGAAAATTCAGGATGTTTCTTTTCCTTTCATTTGTTCTCAGACACCTTTTTTCTAGACGCAGTGAAAACATATACAAATTGTGCAGCTGCATATGGCAAAAGCAGTGGACCTGAATCATATCTGTTCAGCTTATTGCTCACAACAAGCAAATTCTTTAGGAGTTACAGAACCAACTTTTCTCAGTTAGTAACTAAGGATTGTACTGCTGAAATCTATATATTTTTTTGAGATTGAGCCCATAAATTTTAAGGAACAAAATTGACATCACTTTTTTGTTGCATGAATTATGAATATATTCAAACCCAGTTAATGTCATCTTAGATTTGTCTCAGCATATTTTTGACTTTATCTGAGATTTTCCCATGCAAACTGACACTTTCCTCCGATAAATGAAATCTCCAAAGATGAAGAATGTATTCTTTTTTAGAGTTTCCTTAACACAAAGGTATAAAATCCTTGTTCTATCCTGCTTATGAAAATGTATTGCACAAACAATGCAAAATGAATGCAAGATAAACAGTACAATGAAGTTAATTAAAATTGGCAATTTTCATATAGAAAATTTAAAGGAAATGTGGAAAACCTGATATTGTTCTATGTGATTACTGATGCATAAAGGTGTTTGAAGCAGAATATGTGTTGATATTAAAGGAGAATCTTGCAACTTATTTGCAAAGAAATTTTCATTTTGCTTTTATTTCTGTGTGCAAATTTTGTGTTGAAAGAATTGGTTGAATTCTGCCAAGTTGTATAAGCACAGAACTATATCTCAGGACTGCAAACCCATGAATACTTAGATACAGTAATAGAAAAAATTCAAAAGCATATATCCTCATAAAACGTTAATTTTTCAGGTTCGTATTATCTTGTAAGCAACCATACTTTTACAATTTTCCTTAAAGATACTATGCTAGACTTTATGGGACTTGAGCAACAATGGCCCAGGTAAATAAAAAAATAAATAAAATAATTCTTAGAAATAAGGATAGCTTGGAAAAATTATCATTTTTTTATTATATCTGTTTGGGATTTGATTTTGGAGTTTTAATCTCAACTACATTTAACTTGTATGACTTTGTGTAAGTCAGTTGTAGGGTGTAACTATAATTGAAACTATTTTTGTAATTGAAACTCAGCATACCCAAATATCTTCTAATGTTAGTCAGCAATACTTAATAATAAGTGATTATCAGAAAAAACATGCCTTTCCAGAAAACTGATTTCCACCTTGCTACCCATAGATTGAAGAAAAATGAAAAAGCAGTTCTTCACTTTCATTTGCAGATATTCATGAGCATTACAGTCACATTTAGCTTCCAGCAGGGATGTTGCTAGGTGACTGGGAGAGGCTACAGATGAACTACATCAACTACAGAAATAGTGCTTTTCAGAGCAGAAGCATTTTTCTTTTTTTTTTTTTTCATTCTTTTACTGCTGTTAGTAGAAATGTTGCTTTTGGAGATCTTTATGTGCTTTGAGATATCTGCCCATGGATTAGGACTGCTGAAGCTGGTCACAACCATCTATAATACATTCATTTACTATGTATTCTATCTGAGAAATGCACTGTGCTCTTGACAGTCAAGTGTGTACAACATGCTCCCTTCCCAGACTGCTCCATAAAGGACAGCACTATGACCAAATGTAACAAGATGGAAGTGAATAAACAGTGTAGCACAAAGAACATGCTTTTAATTCCAAAATTTTTTGCCTTAACATTTTATAGAGTGTTTGATTTATGATTCTTCTAGACACATTGGTAAGAAAATTGATGCATTATTAATAGCATTTGAAGTTCTGTACATTACATTTTCACTAAACTAGTATTTATGGTTATGGACATGGTGCAAAATATTGAAAATTATTTATGAAGACATTATTTTCTGAGTTTTTTTCTTTTGCATACTAATATTTTTAAATATTTTTGCAACCATTTCTAGTTTTGTACATGAATGCTAGCTACTCTTATAAATTTGGATTGCTCTTTCATCTGGCAAAGAGGTCTATTTAAGTATTGATCCATCAGATATTTGTTGAGTTCACATATTCACTATGAATAAGTGATCTAGTGTGATTTCAGGCAGAATATGTCAGAGGGCACTAATAGAGTGACTACTTATGCTAGCCTGGGACCTGAATTCACACAAATGAGCCCACCCCTGCCTCTGAAGCTGCCTGCTGGATGTATCTTAGTTTTGTGTTTCAAGTAGGTTATCTCCTAGATGAGTCTCTTGGTTCTATGTTGCACCTTGTCTTAGGTTTGGTCTCCCATGTTGCAGCCCAGTCTCCTCTCATGTCTCTTGCTCTGTCTCCTTCTGCTGCTGGTCTCATGAAAAGATCCTGGCATTTTCTCATTTCTTGCTGTCTTCAGGCTGTAAATAGTCCCTGTTACCAGCCCTGAGCCCTGCCTTGTTTGCTCATATCCTGCAAGACTGAGCCTCATCAGTGATGACACTGCCCATGCTGGGCTCACCCTTAGCTCAGGACTTGCTTGCTGTGAAGGAGTAATCCTGCTCCTGCACCTCCCTGATGTTACTGTATCCTGGCAAATACAGTTTTGCACTATTACTAAGAGTCCAAGGACCTGGCAGTTCAGGGCCTCCAGGCTTGTCTGAAATAGAATTATGATATGTGGAACATGAGAGCATCTGCTTCATTAAGTTCTCTGTTTAAGGTCTTCTCAGTGTAAATGAAATGGCAAGTAAAAAGTAAAGTGATAAATTAAACATGCAGATATACAAACCCAACAAGCAGGTGGTAACAAAGACAATGATAAGGACCTGGACTCTTTAGCCATCAATGAATAGTTCATTAACAAAACTACTCAGGCATAGCCTAGCCTTAAAGAAGGTCATCTTGAACTTTGTAAATGACAAAACAGGTGAATAAAGATTAACATGAGTATTAAGAGGTACTTGAGGAAGGGCCTCTGGATAGTGAAAAATTTATGATAGGATATTTAGAGAATGATTTAAAAGAGAAAAGGAGTGAGTCAGGGAGCAAAAATTGTAGGAAAATGGAAAGTAGAGTGAGTAAAAGGCATTTGTCATGTACAGAGAATGCCAGTCTATGCTCACCTATCCCATCCTTATGCCTGCTCATTGTAACCTGTCTTCTTACTAAATGTTCTGTGTTTTGAATTTCAACTTTTTATGCATGATTTCTCTCTATTCTGTATGTGTGGATGCTTCAAAATCTAAGTGCCAGCAACTGGAGACAGCGCAATGGTTTGCAAGGTCTTGGTGCCAACAGTTGTGGAGAGCATGAACCATCAGGCCACCAGGTCTGCATGCCAGCAGCTAGCAAGGTGAGCTTACAAGAAAGATATATGCATAGGAGATAAAATTGTCTTTAGGGTTTCTAAATTAGTGAGGGGCCTGCACTTACGTAGGTAGGCACTGATAGGTTCAAGTACCAGCAACTGGAGAAGAGACTTGTATCACAGGACTCTCAGGTCTAGGTCCCAGCAAGACATGTTATAGAGGTTTGCATGGTGAGCAACTAGAAAAGGATCATAAGAGTCAGGTCTTGTAGGTCCACCTGTCAACAGTTAGAAGACCTCATGGTATGTGTTGACATACCTAAGCAACAAAAACTGAAGAAAAGACATAGGTCACAGGTTTGTAGGGCTCTATGTCAGCAACTGGAGGAACTCACATTGAAGAAAGGCGTGGATGCCAGAAATCTGAGAAGGAACTGCAGTTCACAGGGCCCTCAGGTCTGTGTCAGCGATGGGAACGTTTTGAGTGCATGTGCAATAACAGCAGCTGGAAAGATATAGCTGTGTTTATTTTTCCCAACTGAACTTTATCCTGTGCATCTTTATGTGCAATTCACTAGTAAATTTCATCTTGGACTGGCTGACAAGGAGGAGGTAAACCTGCATCCTGGGTTAGAGGGCCCAGGATATTAGCTAGTCTGAGGGCTCCTGCTGACGTTCATAGACTTGGTAGAGAGGTAGAGTTGAAAGCAACCATGAAGACAGTCTTGTTTCAGCCCCACTCCCTGTCCCATGGGCAAGGACATTTCCCACTAGACCAGTTTGCTCAAAGCCCCATTCAGCCTGGCCTTGATTCAAGTGATCTGTGTGAGTAACAGTGTGCTTGAGAATCTAGACTGTACAGAGAAATGCTTTTGCATGGGTGAACTTCAGCCCTGAACAGCCAGAGATGTGGAACAGAATTTGACCATTTGTGGTCATATTTTGTTAGCTCCAGTAGTACTACTTTTGAGTGCTGCTAAATGGAGTTTCCTGACTGCAGCAGTCCGTGCAGCAGTTGGTATTAGAGTCCTATGTGCACATGGTTGTCTGCGTTACACATTCAGCCTTGATTCTAAATGAAGTCACAAACAGGAAAGCAGCAGTCTCATCTAATATCCTGGGATGGGAGACGTCTGCACCTGAGGGTATACCAGGCTGGGCTCCAGCTGCAGGAAAGGAGCACTCCTAAGTCTTGGAATCTGATGGCTTCAGTGGTTTTCCTAAACTCTTTAATGTTTATCCTAGATGGAAATTATTTGAACTTGTCTTTTTTCAGTCTATCTAATACTCAGGTAACTACTCCTTAGCTTTAATTTTACTTTATGTAATGTGCTGTAATTCAAACTGTCAGTAGATAGTAATTACAGGTACCAATTCTGTGTGACTGAACTAACTGCAATAAATAAAATAAAATATCAGCGTTGTTTAATTTTATCAAACCTAGGCAGAAAGATTTTGTGTAAGAACACTAGAAGAATAGAATTAATTCAGAATGAGAATGGAGACAAGTTTTATCATTAAAAAAGACCTTTCTTACTTTCCAGAAACATGGTGTTTACAGAAAACTACTGCAATGTCCTCAGTTCCCTCCTAGCCTGAATTATCCTCTGAAACTGTGGACTTATTAACAGAAAATCAAGTATCACAAAATGATGAAAAAGCAATCTGGAATAATTTAGGGGATGTGACTTATTCTCTAAATAGTTTTGTTAGTCATTGAAGTAAAACAGTAACTTTGGGCTGTATATCACCATGGTAAAATGAATTAAAATCAGGTTCCTAAGTATCTGAGTAATTCTGTTTTTGCATCATTAAGAACATGCCTCCTTTCATTCTGATCTTCCTAATATATAATGTGGAGGTTATGTTTTTCTTCTTTTACCTTCTGCATTTACAGGATACTGCAGTTTCCTTTCTGTTAGAAGTGAAGAATATTTGAACACACATCTTTTTCCCAGGGTTGCAGTGGAATTACCTCAGCTGTATGCAGATAAATCAGGAAGTGTCTACAGGACAGTGGTATGGAAAAAGATCTTATATCCTTTCTGGGAAATAAGCATGACTGGATGTATCTCTGAAGCGCCCATATGCAAATACATAGAGTGGAACACAATACAGAACATGTGTGTGTATGCTAATATAAATACATTGTGGAGCAAATAATGAGAGTTAGAGATATGCTTGCAGCATTGCAGTCTCATTAGATCTTCACAGAAACATGGTGGGATAGCTCACATGCTTGGCGTGCTGTGTTCTTTAGAAAGAACAGATTAGAGGAGAAGAGGAGTGACCCATTATATGAATTTTGTCAAGTTTAGGCAAGGAACCTCTTTTTTACTGGCCTTATTCCCATGGCATACTTAAACAATTCTGCTGGAAGGGCACTTCAGCAGGGCCTGAGTAATCTAGGGCATTTTCTAAAGTTCACTGATTAAAACTTCCTAGCACAGGTGATGAAGGAACTGAGGAGATACACTTCTGAACCTTATATAGAGAAACAAAGAATTCACTTGTAGCTACTGGAGACAGTCTAGTGAAGGGCCACGAAGATGATTAAATGACCAGAGCACTTAATATATGAATAAATGCAAGGAAACAAGGGAAAATGGTGTCAATGTCTACAGGCAGGGTAGTAGAGAAAACAGAACCAGATCCTTATCAAAAAATACACAAGAAGCAGTGAGCACAAACCAAAATACTCTAACATTCCATGTAAACAAAACTTTTTGTCTCTTTTTCTTCCATCACTCTGCTTTTCTGACTGTCTGTCTCTGTCTTGTGTAAGTGATCATTTTGCACGTAGAGATTGCAGAGTTTCTGTTTTTAGAGAAATGCAAAGCTCACTAAACAATGCTCTGGACAACCTTCTCTATCTATCCACACACTGAACAGGGAGGCTGGATTAGGCACTTTCCATAGGTCTTCTTTCTTCTCCTATATTCTGTCATCACTCCAGAGAGGCACCCCCAGCCTAATCCATTTTGAAGGCATAGCTGCCTAGAGACTGAGCAAAGCCCCTTAGAAGAAATTAAGACCTTATGCCTTGAAGACACTCCTAAAAATTATAGTTCTTACAACTACATGATTTTATAGAGTGAGGAAGAAAATTTAAAACAAATCCCTATTTCTTCTTTTGCTAAGGAATTCACTAAACATTTTCTCACTTATGAATGGCTACAGAGATCATGACATGCAGAAGTTACTCAAGCTGCATCCTCATGTCTTCATTTCATGAAATATTTTATATAGCAAACCTAAAATAATCTCCCCTCCTTTTTTTGTTTGTCTGTTTTGGTTTTCTTTTGTTTCCTCACATTGTACTTAAGACTTGAAACTGATGTTTCATCTTGTAATAAATCCTACAGAGTAGGCTAGGAAAAAACTTTAATTTGAAGTTCTTAGGAATTTGTTCTCCCAACTTGCTTCATGCTGATATGAGACTCCCTCCTGAAAGAAACCTTTCGCTAAAAAATCATCATGACCTACAAAACAGTTAGGACTGCTTACACACACATACTCATACATCATCAAATAATTGGAGGCATGCCTTCAGAAGAGATTAAAAAAATCCCCACACTAAACATACTTCTCCAAATGTGTAAGAAGAAGAAAGTTTACTAAAAATGGCAACAGCTTAAGATATGGTTAAGGAGTAAAATGATGTTTCAGAGAAAATATATGGGTTCTCTAGTCCAGGTCCCCTTTTCAAACACGAGAGGTGTGAGAGTTTCTCTAGAAGATATATTACATGCCTTATTTTAATTCAATGCACCAAACAAAGTGTAAGAAATTTCTTGGAGCACAACACAATTTACATAAGAATTTTAAGGAGATTCAGATTTTAAGTAGATAAAATAGCAATGGAAGAGCCTAAACTCTTCATTAAATCCATTACATGCCAGGAGGAACAGAAAAGGAAAGTGGTATGTTTTGTTTTGTTTTTTAAAAAAGTTGTTATGTCAGATCCTAGGAAATCATTGATAAACAAGGTTGACACCTATATCAAATAAAATGGACTAAACTATAAATATAATAAACCTAGAATTAGTGAATAGAAAGAAAAATATAATATCACACCACAAGCTTTTGTAGAAGCTAATGAAACAATATAAAGTTCATTACATCTATATATAGCTGTTTTGTAGGCAAGAAGGTATTATTAAAATTATTTGGATAATCTGCTTTAGAAGAATGTACTGGGATTTGTATGATACAGAAACAGACAGGGATTATAATGTGATGAGGCTGGAGGTGGTACTAAGTTATTCTGAGTAAGAAATGGGAGAGCCCACTCTGAAGTGCTACAAGGACCTCATAGAATTGAACAATTAGTCAACAAAATATATTAATTTTAATGTAGAAAAGGAATGATTAACGCTCATTGTAAATTACAATCTTAACCTTAGATAGAAATGTCTGCAGAGTCTGAAAATTAAACACTTCTATTTGGACTAGAAAGCTTTAATAAAACTCTTACATTTAGTGGAATCCAAGGAATTAAAACAAACTCATTGTGTTTTTCCAAGAACAGAGAAAAAGAATTATGTCCTTCAAAAAATATGATGACACAATAATTCAGGTTCCAAGGGACCACAGGAAGTCTTCAGTCAGCCTGCCTTCTCAAAGTGGACACAGCTGTGAAATTAGACCAGATTATTCAGAGTTTTAGCCAGACAGGTGTCAAAAACCTCTAAGGACAGAGAATGAAAAGCTTCCCTGGGCAAACTGCTCCAGCTCTCCATTGTCTTCACAGTGAAAAATTTAATCCTTAAATTGAATCAAATTCAGTTTTAAATTCATGTAGTGCTCACATTACTCTGAGCAATTCAAGTCTCTCAACATGTAGTGACAGAAGCAGAAAACATGAAGATGATGATTTCCTCATATGAGGAACAACCAGACTAAGATCAGAATTTGAATGTTGAAAAGAGACAGCTGAAGTTTATCAAATTATGAGTTACATGGAAAGGATGAACATGTAGTGACAGTTCTATACATTTCCAAAGAGCTAGCTGAAGCTGAACTCAGTAGGTGTGGATTAAAAAGCTCATCAAAATAACACTGTGCGTTATGCAAAGACTTTCTGCATGAAAAACCTTGGTTACCTAAATGACTTTGCTGATGTCCATGAGTAGACTTGTTTCATCATTTTAAGAGGCATATGCCAAGTTTGACAGTTAATGGACAAAGAGAAATATGGATGAAAGAAGAAAAATAGACTGAAAGAGCAGCTTCAAAATACCTTGAGGCATAAAAGTTTATCCTAACTTGGCGACACACCATCTGAGCTCTTAGCAACAGGACAGCAAAGTGAGGAAGGAGACAAAGGACAAATATATCTGAACAACAAACACAATGTGCCCTTAGGTTGGAAAAGCAGGTGAAGCAGAGGCATCAAAAACTATGCCTACAGCAATTAACAGGCTTGAACCCTGAGTATTGATGTGAAGAGCCTGATAGTTTTTCATTGCGCATAGACCAAGTCTGCATGCTATTCATCACATCATCACCTCCCAGTAAACTGTAGTCAGAGTGAGATACTAGAGGTCTCTTAAGGATATTCTTATACAGAATTTCAAGTATGTATCCTTATATTTGTGTTCATAACAATTACTAGAATGTATGAAAACACTGTACAATTAGTTGCAAAGTTTAAGTGCTATGCATTAGTAATCAAACTTATTTTGAATTTTTTTTTGCCTAAGGATTATGGTTTTATCTTTCTCCTTTAGTCATTTGGTGGAGACAGCAGCCTTTCTCTTCAACTGAATAGTATGGTTTAAATGACGAACAGTTTTCCGACATCTTGACTGCCTTTTCACTTGCAACAGATATATTTGTGATGGTGGGTGAGCCTTTTAACATCACTGTGTAATATACTAAAAAAATAAATCAAGGTGAAAGACAGTTACCTAAGCTGTGAAAAGTTACCATCAGGATATACTGTCACCAGTTTGAGGAAAAGTAATCAGTGAAGCAAAGTTTATGGTATAGCTTAAATAATTGATCTTTAAGGAGTCTGCTTCAAGCACACATTCTCTAGCTTCATAGGGTCTTGAATTTCCATCATTCTTTTCACTTTTTTTCCAGCTGCTCTTTCAGTGAATTACAGGAATTATCTCCAGGGCAGAGGGTTCTCAAGGAAGATAACAATAAAGAAGGAACATTTTCTGGCACAATGGTAAAACTGTTTATTTCTTAAGAAAAATAAGTTATAAAAGTAAGTTTGACCTTTTCAAATTTCAGGTTTTAAGGGGGAAAAGAATATTACTTAAAGAAACTGTATGTTTGCAAGCGGAATTGCTTCATATTTCTAATCCTCAAGTGCTCTTCCCTTTTCACTTCCCTACAGGGATGTTTAGACAAATATTGTAGTCCTCAGAGCCTCGCTATACTTCTGGGGGGGGACCAGAAATAAAGGACTACCTGGGCAGCACAATAGCACTTTCTAAATGGTTTCATGGCTTCTTTAAAAGTCACTTAAAAAAATATTACAAATCTTTCTTCTATGACCTTAATTTAGAACCATTTATGGAAATGACTGACAGGTAGTAGCTTTAACATTTCCATAATTTTCTGGTACAGTAAAAGTAATTCAGCTAGTCACAGCAGCTTTAAATATCATTGTTTTTTCTTTTCCTGATGTTTCCCTTGCCCATCCTCCACCTTCTCCCATCTCCCTATCCCCCCCGCAACATATGCATGTGCACAAACATATCCCAAGCTAGGATACTAATAGTTACATTATTAAGTTATCTGTAGGATCTCGCTGTAACTTTTGAACAAATTCTATTGCATTCTTTACTGTCACAACTGTCACATTTAACTGAACTAAGTTAAAATCTTAGCCTCTCTTTCTTCCTGAGTATCATTTCTTAAACTTAAATGATAGTATTCAATGCAATTTAATGAATCACAAGGGACACAAGTCTTTATTTTTTGCAAAAGATGGAATTGATTCACTTTCAGTAGGTTTCACTAAGGAGCATTTTAAGAGTGAAATTTTCACAACCAGCAACCATAAAGAAAGCATGATTTTGACACCCTGCTGTGGGAAGTTGTGAACAATTAATTCATTATGAATAGATTATTTAGTTTTAATTAATATTTCCATTCAAATTGTGTTTCATGATTTTTTCAGCAGATTTATATCTAGTGAAGAATATTTTCACTAGCACTAACTATTTTACTTTATTTAATTTCATTTCATGCTAAATCTTGGGTTTAAGTTTTAATTTCCTCTACACTGACAAATGCTCTTTTTTCATTACAATGAACTGATAAACTGTTGTGTGCTGTTGGGGAAAGTAAAATACTTTCTAAAATGTATTGAAATTATATTAAGATCGAATTCTGGTACCTGCTATCATCTTCTTCCATTGATATGCACCATCTAGATATGTTCTTCAGATATATTGCTTAGAATTGGAAACATACATGTTTCCAAAAACTAGAAAGTTATTGTAATTGTTATCTTCTGAAAAGCTACTGTATGATGACAGATGATGCTTGTTAAAATAATGGATAATAATATGGTCAAGATTCCTTCTAAGACATACAGTTAAAAAAAAATCTTGCATGATGTACTGCAAAAATTGTATTATCACACTTCAATATTTTTATGATCCTAGCAGTATTAAAAACTTTTCTCCTTCTGTGTTTCTTGAATCCAGTGTCAGGAAGAAGAAAGAAAACATGTACTGCTGGGATTTAACTTTAAGTCAAGAGAGGAATATACGGAATTGGTAGAAAGGTGTTTTTGTTTATTTCTGGAAAGAAAACAATTCCTATACCCTATATATAAGAAAGGGATTTTTTTCTTCATTTTAGTTTCTGTTCACAAAACTTGTTTACCTTGCTAACTGTGAGTAAATTCTAGATTTCTTTTCTACAGCAGGTACTATGACTGCATTTCATTAATCTACTGAACTCATCCTGTTGTAGTTAATAATGGTAGAGAAGATAAATGAATACATAGTCATAGTCATAGTCATCTAGGTTGGAAGGGACCTTTCAGATCATCTAGTCCAACCATCAGCCCAACTCTGACAAGACTCATACCTGGACGGGGACTCGAACCCCTGACCCTCATCATGCATTACTGTTTTTCTTAGTTTCATAACCATTTTTTTTTTTGCTGAAATGAATGTGTCCATTAGGACTATATCTCTAAAACAAAGAGAAGGTTATGTATAAAACTTACTCATGTCCAAATGTTAGCTGGAGTTACTTTTCTCAGCAGCTGAGCTTCAAGCTTATCACTGAATTCCAAAAATTCTAGAAAGTCATTCTGTTCCCTTAGAAATCCTCCTAACAATAATGATTATATCAAGCATGTGTGGGTCCAAGAACTCTTCACTATGTGTTCCCCAATATACATGCTAAACTATAAACGTTAGAGATAATATCACACTCCAGTATTCATACCTGGACGGGGACCTAACTGACTTAAATGAGTTACATAGGAGAAGTGTTACAATTTTATGTTCCTTTTTCCTTCTTGATTAGTTGCAAAGTGACAGTAGTCAGCTTAGTGTGCTTCTAAATAGGCTGGGCTCAGTCTAGGTCCATGCATCTTTTCAAACTCTGACAGACTGAATGTGTTTGTTAAAATTATTTTTTAGGACTACTCAGTAAAAATCATTAGGGGAAAAGCTATTTTGCTCTGCTTGGGTTTTTTTTTTCATATTTGTGGAGTTTACAAGATTGAAGCTTGATGAAGCACTTTACGTTTTTTTTCTTTTTTAGTTAAGGGTGATATTTAAAAAATGTGGGTTTTATAATATTCTTTGATCTAAATGCACACAATATTGCTAGGGAAAGAGAAAAATTAATAGGATATACTTTCACATAGGTACTTTTGGTAGTATACCTTCTTTTTCTCATTGCTTAAAGTGACAAACATCTGGATAGTCTGCAGCAGGTTTAACTTTGAACAACTGCTGATTTCATTTAATCTCAGACACTGATTCTTGTTTAATTCAAAGATAGATAGATAGATAGCCAGACAGAGAGCATTCACCAGTTATAAAAATCACAGTCTATTCTTGAGAAGAATCAAACAAGAAAATCTTATCTTCCAGTACACCCAGTTATTTTCTCAGCTGAAACAGGCTAAATACTGTTAAAGTCCAAATAAGAAATATATAATAATTTTCTATCCAGGAGCTAGTAGTGCTACAAAGAGGTGCATATAAGTCAGATATCATTCGTAGTCCTGGCAATAAATCAGGTAAGTCAGAAATTATCTGCATTTACTTTCTAAATACTTCTAGATACCATTACCATCAGCTGAAGGACAGTCTGTGGGCTTCTTTATCTTATGTACATTTTCAAAAATCATCTCGACCTGTTCCTTGGCAACTGGCTGTGGGTGGACCAGCTGGAGCAGGAAAGTTGGATGAGATGACCTCCAGGAATCTCTTCCACCTCAACCATTCCGTGATTCTGTGACACTTCCAAATTTTGTGAAGAAATATTGATTCATAGCTGATGAACTTTTGTAAAGAATGCTTCCTAAGAATTACTTTACCTTAAGAAATATTACAGCCCTATTTATGCTGATATCCCACAGATTAACACCAGCAGTAAAAGAACAAAATAGCAATACAGACATGCATGTCTTTCTTCTACACCCTGTGAAGATACTATATATAGTATTATTAATTCTAAATCTTGCCTAGAATATTACTTGTAAACTCTAATTTTTCTTTACTGGAGTTTCTGGTGCTCAGTAATGACAACATGTAAATAAGTGGCACAGTAACACATATGTTGACATTGAGACTGTCTGTATAATGAATTATTTTTCAGCAATTCTTCATATGAGCAGGTAAATAGTAAGAAATATCCAAATCTTTCTGTATTCTTGACCCTTGAGTTCTACAAAGCAAAGTTAACATTTAATTCTTCTTCCACCTGCCCACCTGCTATTGCATGGAAAGAGAGATTTCAAAAACATTTAGTACAAGAATAAAATAAGGAAAATATTTTTTTCTGTTCTTATGTAAAATATTTCATATTGTTATTTCTGAGAAGAATACATTAAAAAGACAAGCTTGTATAATGAAGCTCTAAAGCTGACAAGAAGACAGCTTGCCTCCTTTGTAGTCTTCTGGAATTATAATAATATAATCAACAAAACAGTAATGAATTTAAAAATATATTTTATAATCCATCATACTATTTGCACTGAAAGATTGTGTTTCAGATAAAATGTGGTTTAAGAAAACTCATCCTTTTAGTTGCATTTCTCAGAAAGTGGACTTTCCCTTTAATATATATTTCAATCTGAAGAGCGACATACTGGTAAAATGAAAACAAATGACAGTGCTATCTCCAAAGAGACAATATGTTATTTCAAAATGTATGAAAAGGCCCTTATGCTGCCCTTATGACAGTTAAAAGCACAAAGTGAGACAGCCAAAACATGTAGTTAACTCATTCAATGAGACAAGAAAAGTGATCCCCCCCTTTTTTTTCCTTTAGTGTGGAAAGAGAGAAAGTTAGGATAGGGATTGAGGAAATAAGTTTATATGAGTGTGTGTGTGTTTACTGAAGGCTTTCTGTGCAACATGAAAAGCTAAAACTACAGGTCTTAATCGGAAAAGAGATTTACACATGATCTCTAAATGCTATGAAAACAGGACTTGATGCCACAAACTCTAAATTATACCAAGTTTAATGACCAGTGCAGAGAAGAGAAAACTAAATATCCAAGAATGAGCGAAAGATACTGAAATCTGAGAGATCATCAACATCTAATCTCTATCTGCTAATTCAATCTTGTGCATTAGGATAATAATGATTCCAAATCAGTAGGAGAATTTAACAATTTCTTGCATCTTTGTAGTCCTAACGCAGTGCTTTGTAGTCCTTTGTAGACCTAGAGTTTTTCACAGTTTCTGATGAGTTTAGTTCAAGTTGAATGGAGAAAGCTGGCATAGTGCAAATAAACTGCTGTACATTTTTGGAAGGTTCATGAAAGATAACATTGCATCTCTTGGAACTGAACTAGTCAACAGAATAAGCATTATACAAAAATTCTAACCCATTAAAATAATGGGAAAGAAGAGAGAAATGGGGACTAAATCACAGCAAGCCAGAATAGTTTTGTGAACTTTCACATTAAGTTGCAAAACAAATATCTCATGATAAATACTCTAGCTTCACACCAGCACCATAATTAAGTAAGATCTATAAATGCACCGTATTTCTCTGTGCTTTGGTTTCTAAAAAAAAATAAATACATATAAATTTATTCTCATAAGCAAAATAAAGTTATGAAGTGTAACCAAACCAGTCCTGCTGTTGAGAATATTTTTATGTAGAGGAAAGTAAATGTGAAAGAAATGATAATGTATCTCTTTTGGGTAGCTGGAAGGCATATATTGATTCTTTTGAAGCATCAATACAGAATTAGCCTGTATTTTTTGAATGATTATAATAAAATCTTCATCATTTCTCCCAGCATAAAGGGGGGGAACATAGAAACACTATGCTTGAAAGCTTTGATGCCTCTTTCCCATAAAGAGTTATGGTGGTTTCCTTTTTAAAAATGAATCTCATGAGGCATCTACATGTTGCAGCTATACAAGTCTGTACTTAAATCGCTATTGTTTCAAATAAAGCATTGATACGTGAAATCCATTAACATATAAATACATTCAACTGATTAGGAAAATTATACAGAGATCTCAGATATAGAAAAAACCAAAACCTTACCAAGGAGTTACATAGTTACAATGTACTTTATTTTTAAAACTGCTTTCAATGAGCATATTTTGTTTTTAAAACAGATATGTGCACATAGCCTCATTAAAAGTATTATACTACCAGACCTTCTTAGTTTAGCATATTGCATAAGAAATGGATTATAAAAATTATGCTCAGTGTTAAACAATTTATTTGAACTAGTTTCAAGAAATGGATTAAAACAATTTGTGTTAATTCATTTAAACTAGTTTCAAGCGCTAAACACTTTGTAGGTTGGACTTTATTGCAGTTTTAATGACAACATGAATCACTGCAAATAGTCATCTTCTGTAGAGACAGAAAGTGTGAGGTGATACTTCACAATGTGTGGAATGTATGTGACATATAGTATGTGGATGTGTATCTTATCAAGAACTGAGTGACAAGTTTGAGAAATGGGTCTCAGTAGTGATGACTGTACTCCTAGCCCAGATGACAAGTCTGTGGGTATTTCCCTGGAGGGCAGTTTGAAATTGAGAATCACAGTAGTGACTAGCACCAAGCTAAAGGAGAGCACAGCTATTACCTATTTCATGAAAACTATACTTTCTGTGTAATCAGAAAATAGATATTTTAGATTGATTGCTTCTTTTTTTTTGCAAAGACCAAGAGACAATAACAGCATTTCAAAAAAGCAGCTTTCCTATAACAACACTTAAATCCTTTTTTTAACTTTGTTACTGTATTTCTGATTTACATTGTGCTGCTACAGTTTCCTGAGGCATATATGGACTAAAATTGTGATAATTCATTAAAAACTCACTGATTATTTTATGGATAATGTTTTTATATCTCTTCATATGCACTTTTTTCACATCAAATTGTAATTTAATGGTGAAATGGAGACCTATACTTACTTCTTCAACACGTTAGTGTTGCAAACCATCCTTTCAAGTAATTGAGGGTGTCTTCAAAATTGCTATACAAAGATACTCATTGTCACAATTCTGAATTTTTCAGGGTATGTATTTTGTTCCTAAATATGTATTATTTGCAAACATGGGCAAGCAAAGATGCAAAAAGAAACTCCCTAGATTCTTGATTATAATGATTACTGTGGAATACTGATATATACTGGCTAAAATTTGATGAGCAGTTGCTCGTTTTTCTTTCTCTTCTCTTTGTTCATGTTCCCTTACACACATAAAGGTGTGCAATTTTTTTTTTTTTTCATGTTTCTATTTGATTACCATTAACACAAAGTCATAAAATCACAAAGTAATTGAAGGTGGGTGAGACCAGCTCCAGAATGCATTTCCAGAATGGAAATTCATCATAACTTCTAAAAGTCAACCAGGCTTCCAAATTGATTTATTGAGTGCAACTTGCCACTTCAAGTGTAAGAACAAGAGAAGAACACTGCATATCTGAGCCAAGGCACTCTGAAGAAATTTTAAATTGTAAAAAAACATTGCAAATATTGAGATGCACAATCCAAGGGAAAAATCTGTAGTAAATCAATTCCTATAACTATTAAGTTTTTTGTTCCTTGGGAAACCTGGAAATATGGAAAAGGGTAGGTTTCCACAAATCAAAGAACAGTTTTTCAATCCATGCACATCTAATTAGAGCATTTTTTGTATTTTCATCAAGGAAATCAATTACAGATTCAATCAGAGAAAAATTTAGTGAGTTATTTTGCTCAAAATATATACAATTTAAAACTTATTTTAAATAATTCTCACGAGGAGTGTGATCTCTCTTTAAAAATCCATAATAATGTAAGGAAAATATTTAGGTAGCACTAAATTGTGCATTACATTCAAAACTTAAAACTTGACATTCATATACATTTATATTAATGAGATTGATATATGATGTCTGTTACTTGTTTGATTTCAGCCACATCATACTAACAAGTTATTTTGTAATGAACCAAATTTCAATCTCTTTGGGGATAAAAATGTTGGAAGACTTAAAGAGAAAAAAGAACTCCTTATCCTAGAGGGTAAATCCTTCTACTCTTGAGAAAGTTTATCCCAAATTTTCAATACAATAATTTAATTTTCTTTAAAAAAAAAAACTATCTGAAAGAAAATAGGCAAAATTTTTAGATGTCTTCAAGATAAATAGCAATGGGAATAAATAGTAAGTGTTCTGCAGATTTCAGCAAGAAGTCAGGCAGTAAAGGAAGAATTTAATCTGAGGCTAAAAGTGTGTTATACAGTTCTTGAAATGAAAATTTGCCAGTGCTAACTTTGACTTCTACAAATAATGTAGACTCTATTAGAAATACAGAATAGCAATTTCAAGATTTATAACCCACAGCTTATTGTTTGTCTGCAGTAGCCAAAATTCAAACAGGTAAAAAAATCCTTCTATATTTAGAATTCCAAGATTCAGAAAATAATCCATATCACCTGATTTCTCAACCTGCTACCACAGTTGATGCTACCCTGTTTATTTTCAGAATTATAGAAATCCTACAGTTCTCAGAAATATCTAAGGTAGATGTTAGTCATCCGTGTAAAAACAGGATGCTAGATGGTAAGGGTGACACCTTTTTAATGATTGCTTAGCAGTAAGATTGGTCATGAGTGTACTTTCCCTGTATTTTTAGAAAATTACTAGAGTATAACGCAGCAACACCAAAAAACCAAAATTCTCTCTTGCTTCTTTCCAGCTGAGTAAGGTCTCAGAACTGGAGTGGTGATAGAACTCTAAAATAACTTAATTTTTCTTCTACTCGTTCTGCTTCTGACAATTCCATGGGTTAGTTTCCAAATCACTTACAAGTCTTATGCAGAGCAGCCTGGCCTGTTTTGAAGTAAAATAGAACAAGTTTTCTGGTTTGTTACTTCACTTTTCAGCTAGGCCTCTTCTGACTGACTGAACACTGAAATTAACAGCATGTTGTTCAGAAACTGTTCACTCTCAGACAGATAAAACCTCATTATTCCAAGAAATAGTAGGCAAGAGGCTCTTACTTAAATTTATTACTATTGTAACCTAGATCAGCAAATTCATCACTTGCCCCACCAGGGGATCAGAAGTGGAAAGACATATGTAGAGAGGTCCCACATGCAAGGAGGAGGACAGGACAAGTGACCCAAAAATGCCCAAAAGGAGTATTCCATTGCATCTGCCCCATGCTCAGTATAAAGCCTGAGGGATCAAAGGGTCAGGTCTTCTTCAGCTGATATCCAGGAAAGACCCTCTCTGTTCACCTGCCTTTGATCTTGATCCAGGCACTCCTGAATCAGATCTAGAATCCAGCTCCTGACTACCTCTGATCCCAACCTTGGCCTGTGACTGCAGGGGTCTCAGTCATTATTCTGGGAAATTGGTACAGTTTTGTATGCATTTTATATCTTTTTATCGCTTTCCTTTGTATTTATTATTTTATTACCTATTAATGTATTTTGGAATTTTTCTGAACCCACAAATCTCTACTCCTTCCTCTCTTTTGAGAGTGTGGGGGGGTGGCATCCGTCATTCAGAGTGACTTATTGGGCTAAAAGTTATACACAGCCTAAATACTGAACCTTAATATATGCTGAAGAATCAAAATCATCTTACAGGGTGAATGACTTAAACCTCTCACTTTGTGTAGAGTTTCACTATCTTGACCAGTAACCTGTGTGAGGGAACCATACTCTAAAGTGAGCTAAATACTTGGATATTTCCAACAAGCTATGTGGAGATTATTTAATGCCTTTTATTAATGGACAGCTGATGGCCTAATAAGTGATATATACAGATGGGGTCTGGAAAAATTTTAATTGGAGAACTTATACATGATGTGGGTCAAATTCACCTTAGTAAGACAGAGTAGAATTCTGTATAGTGTTCTTGAACTTACAGATACACAGAACACTTTAAAATGCTAAGTGCTTTGCTGGATTATACTGTTGTAATTTTTTTAATGCTTATTAATTTAGCCATAAATTCTTCACTGTTTTGTACAATGTGCTAACTGTAATCCTACTAGAATTCTTTTATCTCAGCATTGAATAAAACAATTGGTAACTGAAGATGTACCTTGCAGTTTTAAGACTGTTCTCCATTTAAGATTGATGTGAAGAAAAAGTTCCCTGGGATGACTTAGTCAGTCTAGTTCAGAAGTGATGCCTTTAACTCCCTCTTACGTAGAAAAAAATCTGGTCTCTGCCCTCAGCTATGTTAAAAGAATGAAAAAGAGTGAAATCTGCAGCTTAACTGCACTTTTCTCCTCCTCCTCTATATGCTCAGTACTGTTACAAAAGATGCTTATATCACACATAGTAGTTGCAGCAGGAATAAATCCTGTTTCCCCATGTTTATTGCATAGTGGTAAACATTAATCAGTTTATGTCCCTAGATTGCCTAGAATTCTCCAAATTGTTGAAGATACTTGAGGCTTAGAATTTATCCCCTAGTTTGAATTCTTGCAGCTATCAACCTGAAGCAGTTTTTCAACACAGTGACAAGCATTTTTAAAAACTTCTAAATAAGTAATGCACATTTTTTAAAGATTGTGTAGGGGAGCCAAAATAAAAAAGAAAGCTCACACAAGTTGACAACCTCAAGAAATGCAAAGTAAATGACTAAGTCCCACATCTGTTTCACTCTGCAGTGCAGAGCGATTTCAGGAGCAGTTCATCAGTCTTACAGCAAGTAGCAATTGTAAACAAAGGTCAGAGAAAGGGTAGAAAACCAACAAACTTCTGGTTATTTCTTCTGGTGGTTTTTAATAATATTTGCATTATTATGAATCATTGATTATAATGATTATGAATTAATTTATCTCTTATGTGTTTTTTCACATATGGCTTTCTGAGGTTTTTACTTATTTACCTGACTTTATCCTATAACATAAATTAAGGGCAATAGCCTGATTTAAAACTCTCTTTGTCCTGAATATCTAATTTCAAAGTGAAGAAATACCAATAGGGAAAGAATTTGATCTCTACAACCTCTATTCAATTT
This sequence comes from Turnix velox, assembly GCA_013400935.1. Classification (NCBI taxonomy): domain Eukaryota; kingdom Metazoa; phylum Chordata; class Aves; order Charadriiformes; family Turnicidae; genus Turnix; species Turnix velox. The sequence goes on along the minus strand of VZTY01017904.1, from coordinate 54,648 downwards.
TAATTTTTTATACAAAACACAGTCTGTTGATAAACACTATGCTCTTTGCAAAAGAATTGTGTCATGGTTGACTGTGTTGAGAGAAAATTGGAATTCTGTGCCCTGAGTGAATGGTCTAGCCACAATATGTCAGTTAAATATGCCAGATTTTTCTTTTTTTCCCCATGTGATTTTGGGTCTTGCCTGCTCCTCAAGATTTGTTTTAACTAATGGTTACCATATGAAGCTTGAGGACCACATAGATGAAGAAGTAGTTTGTGTGTTGATCTCACTGTAGTTGTATTTATAAGAAGAAACTGAATTGTTTTGTGTACATATAAATAAAATACATTAAAAATACAGATTTTGATCCCTAAAGAATGTCAGTGCTGAAAGCATAGAATTTAATTGATTTTAGCTGCCTTCAAAACTAAAGTAAAATAACTATTTTGATTGCAGACACTGAAAATAGAGCTGGTCAGCCCTTGAATGTCTCAATATTTCTGTCAAATGAGGTTGTAGGATTGATACATCTTAACAGCTCAGGTCAGGGTTTTTTTCCTTATCCTATTATAATTCAAGAATATCTGCAATTCTATTTACACTACTCCAACACCCCTTTATACCCAGATACATAAATGCATATCTAATGTGTTTAGCAGTTTAATAGAAACATATTCCTAAATCAGATAGATGTCCATATTCACTAATAAAAATATTCCAGGCTCATAACTGTACTAAGTACATAATTCTCACACAACATTTATATGATTTAGTAAACCAAATTCTGCTTAGTTTTGTTCTTCTTCAGGGAACTAGTTATTAAATACAACAGACATTTCATGTAAAGGCTGCTAACATTTTATTCATTGCATTTCTTTCATCTTGACAAACCTCCACAAAGTCAGCAAGCTCTGATGTACTCAGGAAGGTCAAATAATACCATTTCAGGAAAAATACAAAACAAATAAAAACTTTTGCAGGGAGTGGGGAAGGGAGGTAGCTACTTCAATGAAGAAGGTTCTTAAATCTTGACTTCTACTTATCTTTTATGAGCTCTGCAAGAATACCTGCACAAGCAATATTGATTACTCTCTGATTGGATAGTGAAGAAATTGCCCTTTGTCCTTGGGACAGTAATGCTGAAATCCATTTGCCCTACACTTAACCTTCCACACAGTTGCTGATTTTAGTTATTGCATGCATGAGGTTTGGGAAGCAGGTATATATCCATGGGAATAAAGGAAATGAAAGAAAAACTTGCACTACAGCAAGTTTACAAAAGCAGTGTCACCAACCACGTGTATAAAGTTCAGCATTTCTACCCTGTTAAAACTCCTAACTTTTCTAATCTACTTCATCTTTCTCTAGGGTGTTCAAGTGGTATTATCTATTTGCCTTTTCAAAATAACAACTGCATCAGCTGGCTACCTGTGATACCATGATACATACTTACGTACTAATGTTGTGGTCCTTTAACAGTTTGCTATGTTTGGTTTTATTCTTGTATTTGGAGCCAAAGAAGGCTTCCAAGACTCAGACCTGAAGCAGCAGCACTAAGATAAACCCTACCATGGGGAAAAATTGTGCAGCACCAACAAGCTACTAAAGGAACCTGACACATCCTCATTGTTGATAAACAAATCCTGTGGAAAACATTAGATAATAGCCAATATGTGCTAAGGCTCAAATTAATCTGAATAAATATTCAGATTTTGCTATCTACTCCATTGTCATAATTTTGGGGACTAAAATGTTTTTAACATTTATATCTAACACTCATGCCTTTGAATACAGTTCAGGTTATATTTTTGCAAGTTTCTAAAAACCTCAATCTTATAATATTTAGTAATTTATACTTACTAGCACTTTTTGATGTTGCAATCACAATATTAGCAGTAGCTGGGTAAGTTTATAGTTGCTACAGCATAAGAAGTTGCAGCAAAAAATGTGAATGTGATTTATGTTTTCAAGTATACCTTTCAATGTAAACAAAATATTTGAAAAGTGTGTTATCCTTGTTTGCGATGGGGATTGCCCACAGCATGCCTTGAGTACCTATTGAGATTTTTCATGTTTTTCTGTGAACTTTTAGAACAGAAGTGCATAAAAGAAAAAATAAAGGAAATAAAACCCAAGAAAGACTAACTGAATGAGAAAAGGAGTAAAGTCTTTTGTCCTTGTAACTTGGGTCTATAAAGCACATTCTTTGTTCTAATTTGTATCTCATTTGCAGCTTTAATAATTTTCTGGTAATCCGTCCACATGGTATTATTGCTATTATGAACCAATGTCATTGTGAGAACTAGATGTCAACTTTTTCCCTGTCATTGCATCATCATAATTTTCCACAGAATAGCTGTGCCTTTCTCCAAGTGGTTCAAAGGCCTTCCAAGTCCATGTGCTTTGTTCGGTTTATGGGAATGAAATAGTCTCAGAGGTGTTTCTGTATAAGAATAGCTTGTAGCCTTGTAACAGATCTGAATGCATTTTTGTCAGTTCATACTTAGTGAGAAATGTTGTAGTAGAGAGGCTTGATCCCCATAAGTGGGCTTTATTTATTATGAGACCTCTCTGTGTTTTCACAGATAGAGAAAAATAACACAATATTCATGAAGAGGAGATGGAATCTATTGAGGTACCTTTTTTTTCAGTGGCTGAACTATTTTTTAAGCATAACAGATGGTGGATAACAAAAATCTGGAGTCAGAGGAGGAGATTAATTTCACCTATCTTCCTATGCTGTGCTATATTATTATCTTTATCAGAGCTGATTACTATAAACTCCTCTTAAATTGATTGCGGAAAAAATTACAGTATTGGGGTAACACATATCCTATCTATTTAGATTTCCACTTTAAGACAAGAACAAGTACATCGTGAGGTATCTCTCTACTGATTGTAATGGTAGCCAGTGCTGTCATATACCTCTGTTTTACAAATGGTTATTTTACCTCGTCAAAACCTACTCTGATTAACTTGGAATCATGTTATTTGGAGTACAAATGGGGCCCTGAGTAACTTTCTGGCTGTGAAATTATTTTGTACCACTTGACAACAGAACATAAAAGAGAAGATTTTTCCCCACCTATATGGTTCTTAGTCTTCATAAAGGGCAAAAAGTTTTTGCTGCCATGGAGGCAGATAAGCAAGTGCTTAAGCTTTGGTCCTTCCACAAAGTCATATTATTAACAACAGAAGGTGTTCTGTCCGTACTGGTATATTAGTAAATTATTTTACTAATAATGCCACTGCTTAGAGCTTTGAAACTATGAAAGTGAAAATATATGTATGGATATGTTAACAGAGCTGAATATATGGATATGCAGCTCTGTAGAAAACATTCTACTGAGTTTTTAAATTTTTTCATTAATAATAGATTTAAACTTTTAATTTCTCTATATATGTGATGATACTAAAATATCCTTGATGAGGTTGCAGGAAGATTTTAGGCAAAAGGAACGAATGTAGTGGAGCATCACTGCATATGTTTTTATACTTATTTTTTTAACTATTTCAAATACAAAAAGCAAGAAGCTCTGAACACATTCAGTATCTGCGGATTTTAGATTTTATTATAATTACTTCTCCATAGCTTTTTGGTCTGGTAAAAGGTGAGCATTACATTTGATCCATCTTAATTTGGTTCATTTAAATTCCTTTAACTTATACAGTTGATTAGATAAAAGTTGTAATTCTTAAATGTGCAGTGCTGATCGAGTTCTTTCTCCCATCAGAGATGTAAAACACTATAATACTGATTGGAGAAAACCAGGCAAGTTCTCAACCCAATGTGGTAGAGAGAGTTATCATTGGATGGTTTTTTTTTTTATTAAAGTAGGAACATCAACCAGTTGCAAGGAACAAATGTCAGGAGTTCTCTTGTCAGTAAATAGTAGGCAGTGTGAATATTTTGCCCTGCCATGGGAAGTTACCACCTTTAAAATTCATCTAGGAAGATGATCAGAGGACTTTACTCTGTTAGCATTAAGTATAATTAATTCAATGGGAGTTAAACTGTCAAGGACATACTTAAGTTCTGAGTCATAAATAATTCAGCATAATCTCAGTTTCAGACAAGGATTGTATACTTAAAAAATAATTGAAGTCATGCTTTTTTAATGAATTGCTGAATGCCTGGTGGGATAAGATACTTATAGTCCCTTGATTTCCTTTACCTGAAATGCTGCAAGAGAATTAGCATCACCTTTTTTTAACTCTTTATGCAAACATCTAAGCTGAATCCAGTGAGATGTTTGTTTTACTACAGGAGAAACCTTCGGAAAGACTGAATTTGCCAATTAAATACTAACATATAATAGAATGTGACATATAAGATAAAGTGTAAAGTGAATAAAAACCTGAAATCAACTGACCTTAATTACAAATAAACAATTATATACCAAATCTAAGTTAAATACTTACTATCATTATCTCTGACATTGAGAGCTTCTATTTACCTATGCTGTGTAGAATCCCCTGTAAAATACATAACAAAGTGCACATGAATGCAAAAGATTGACTCATTTTCAAGTGAAAAATTGTAGTAATTTATAATTTATTCTAGAGGCAGATATGCCTAACTGTTAAATTTAAAAATCCATGTGATTACATACTAATTTTTAATTCTTCAGATGAGTTTCATGAAGAAGCAAGCAAAATGTGCTGTCATTGTTAGACATGTTTTGGATTATCATATCACAGGAACAGTGACTGAAAAATATTAATAATCAGAAGAAGTAGTAGGATAAGAGAGGAAATTCAAAACAGGATGTATTTATTCTTTTGAAAGTCTATAAAAAAAGTAAGCATGGCTTACTGAAATGCATTGAAAATCTGAAGGAGCAGAAATGTTCATTGAAGAGCCTGAAATAGTCTCCATAACAATCATCTTTCCTTATCAATTCACTAATAAATGGGATCCATGAATATAACAATATGAATAGAGAATGGTCTGTTACCTTAGTAAAAAAATCTGAAAAAATGACACCAGAAGGTGATCAGGTCAAAACTAAGAGAAGGCTGTAGTGTTGTTCTAATGCATAATTACAGTGGATATCATTGTCCCAGAACATCATGTATGACAGAATGCTATAGTGGTTTAGAAAACAATTATCATAACAAACCAAGGAGAAGACCGCTGTGAGTATAAGATTCATAAAGCCATTGAAATAATGTTCTAAAAAGCCTCTCTTTTTCTTACTTTCTTGTAATCAATATATTATCAATCTATATGCAGTTTGTCGTCTTCTCTTGAGCTCTGTAACTGCTACCTTCAAGTTTTTATACCTCTTTATCATTTTCATCATTGACACTTCTTCCACATCTTCAAATTATTGCTCATTTCCAAAATCTTTTTTGTTTTCAGCCTCATACTTTTTCTTCTCCCCTTTTGGGTGCTCTGAATTATTTATTGAATTAATATACAAAACTTGCTTTCTGATTGCTATTTTCATCACACATTTGACCTCACTGTGATTTGATTCCTCCTAAGTCACAAGTATCTTCCTTTTTTTTCATTCCAGCTCACCCTATCCCCTTGCATAGGGCACAGATAAGATTTACAGTGTGATTTCTCCTTATATTTCTTGGTTATTCCTAATTCATTGTAATTAAATTTTTAATTTCTACCTTATTTCCAAATGATCTGTCACTCTACAATTCATCTACAAAATTCAGACCATCCTGTGACTTTGCAACTGAGTAGGAGAAGCAGATGTTATTGACTTCTGGTATATTTTCCTCCATCTCCCCTGGAAAACTCTACACACCGCATGAAATGAGTAAATATAAAATCTGAGATGATCTCAAGTTATCCACTTTAACTACTCTGAGGGAAAAAAACCCAAACATCTTCTTTTCATGTGAAATAAATTCTTTGGGAACACCCCACCTTTTCTTCATTTTCCTTTGTGCTCATGTATCCACAAACAAAGCACAAAGCTCTGCTATGCATACTTATTTTACATTATTATTTTGTTAACTATTAGGAAGTGCAGAATCATGAAGAGAAGTGAAACCAAAATTACTAATTGCATGCATTTCAAAAGAATCTTTTCATTATCTGTCATAATTTTCTGGTATATAAAAGACTTTTTTCCTTGGTACTGTAGTAATTTTCATCATTAGAGTGTAAGAAGCTCATTAATTACATTGAGATGCCAAGTTACTTTCTTCCTAAATTACATGTCTGTTTCCTACTTTATATGTAAGAATTTCCTTTTCAAGATAAAAATTAATCTTTTTTTTTTCTCTCTAAAAGATTTACTTTTGCAACATTATTAACTTTGTAATTAAATGTTTTGACATGAAAAAGCTTGTCTGCTTTCCTGAAGAGAGTGGATGTAGATCATCTGGTTATACAAGAAGTCTTTATCATCAAGTGCAGGAACAAAAATGTAGAATAGATTATAAATAATAAAATAGTCTTTTCACATAATTAGCAATATAAATGCTTCTATAGAGATCTGAAATAGTGATGGACAAGAGAATTTAATACTTCCTTTTACCTTAGTCACAAAGCTGAGCTGTCTTCCACCAGATAACAATAACTGCTATCATTATGAGAACTTGATTTCTTTGAGCAGGTAAATAGAAAGTAACAGCAGGGTAAACAAAGGCCCATCAACAAAAGCATTTCTAGTTTTGAATTAATGATTTTCCCTATTCTAAATTTATACGTATTATATGCCTTTTGACTGATTGATCGTAATCCTGTAAGCTGAGTAGAATGAAGTATTCTTGCTTGTGGGCTTAGCAGAAATATAACTCTACATGCCTTTCTCCTGTTCCAGATTAATTACAAGCTATCAAGCCATATATGAGTGGTTTGCAGCATCATATAATTGGATGTTTTTGCCCCAAAAATTCATCATTTTCAAATCTGGTCACTATACAAGACAGCAGTGACTTCGGGTTGCTCTTATTTCTGCTTCTGGAAATAGTCTTCACAGTTGAAGGTTTATACCAGTGGTGTTCATGCCATAAAATGTTAATGAAACTCTTTCTAGCTCTACTCTGATATGAAGAATCTGGAATGAAGGGACTTCTTATGCCAAAATATCTTCCATTTCCCAGACCTCGGAGAAGTTCTGCTCTTATCTACTCTCTCTAAAGGATACATGTAGGAGGACACAAACACAGCTTTCTTCTTTGCTTCAGAAAGATCTTTTGTTGTTATAAAACTTGTATGGAACTGTACCCAATACAGATATTCATAAATGTTAAAGCACTTTTGTATTCCATATTTTGGTTTTTAAGTGCTTCCTTGTGTAGCTGTAGCATACTCAGTACTTCTCAGTATGAACACAAATGCCATTCTGAAATAACTCACTGTGCCACAAATTACCCATTGCAAATTTTTCAACAAAGAAGGTACAGTCTGGAATGCAAACAGGTAGACAGTTAGAATGGTTTCCCAGAACCATAAAAATATTCTTTTGTTTTTTCAATGTTTTCAATATTATAAGACAGTCTTGATTGTAAGCTTGATGCTTTGCAGTGGTCTTTTGACTGTATTCAAAAGTATCTTTGAAGATCAGCCATATTTTGAAGACGGGGAATTTCTACTTAGGGTTTTTACACATAATTCTAAAAAAAAAAACCCCAAAACCATCCGGACTAAAAACCAGACAAAATATTTAGAGTCATACATGAACTCATCCCAAGATATTCAGTGATAGAATCTACTGATCTATAAATTACTGATAAAAAAATAATGTACAGAAATTCAAAAGGAAGGAAAACACAAAATGCTTTTCAGATTATCAGGAAAAATCCTGATTCCTTTTAACTGAAGTGCAATTAAAAATTTTAGGTTTTTGTATGTCAAGATAGAAATGGGGCATGAACTGACAAGGAAACTGAAGGATTCTTTCCTTCTGTTTTAAAAAAGTTAATTGGACACATTTCTAGAAATATATCTCAGGCAAATTCTAAAAGTTAACCTGACATTGTTCTATGATGTTGAGATTCAAGGAGCAGATGAGATTATCTAATCTCTCCTAATCTTTAAATATAAAAATTTGAAAACTGTGACTGACTTTTGGGCTCAAAAAATAACTTGTGAGCTAGCTGTTTATAGAAATGCTTTATCAGTTTAAAGAAATACAGCATGTTCTGTGAAACTGATGCAAAATGTTACTGAACAAACATTTTATTTGCTACCATTAGATGTTCCAAATTAATCTCAAATACAGTTTATTGTAAATAAATTTCAACAATTCATACTGAAAACTTAAGGATATTGAAATCTAGACAGAAGTTCTATACAGCTTGGAACATACAACCTATGAGGCACAGGTATGCTTTTGGACTGTCAACTCAGGTACAGGAACAATTTTGAAATACAGCTAATCTGTCTCCAGGGGTACAAATCAAATATGAATGTAATGTCCTAGATCAGCAAAGCATGTAGATACTTTTACTTCCAGTGGATATAATTGGTAAATGTTTGAAATACACAGTGGTTAAATTTAATCCCATTTCTATCTCATTTGCTGAGTTTAATCTTACCTAATTCTAACCATCTCAAGGTTAGCTTTAAAATGGTGCACAATTCAGTTACCTACAACTATTGTCAGTGACAACAGTTGTCACTGCAGTTTCAGAGAGTATCCTAGGCAACTAACTGCAAGGTGCTGGTAAGTATTTTATAGGACTCATAGGAATCTTGAGGATAGCAGATAGGACAGAATCCACTCCTTCCAACAGGGGCTATCCCTCCTTGGGATAAACAACCAAGTCAGTTGAGCCCAGCTGCCACAGCAAGAGCCCTTCTCACTGAACGGAAAGTGCTTCACCCCAAACCACAAGAGCAGAATATCCTATTACATCTCAAGTGCCATTAAATGCTTAGTTATGAACAGTTATGCAGAAGGCTAGATCTCCTTTGATTGTAATGGGCTTTCAATAACAATGCCTAAGCATAAACCTCTGACCATATTAATTTAGATTTACAAAGTGATTCTAACTACTTCATATAGTTTATGTATACATATAGTCACTGGAATTGACATTCAGTTCAAGAGAGCCATTCATGTTGCAGGTGGGATGAATTATCTCCAAGGGGTACCTGTAACAGTTTGGTTACAATGAGTCTTAGCAAATCCTATCTCACTAAAGCAGAAACTACCTCATCTTTAAGAAAAATCTGAATTTTTTTAGGAAAGATTTGAAATAATTTTCTATGGTTACAGCTGTCATTGTAACCCTTTTATGTCACTGTTGGTATTATAAGACCATCCAGAAGTGTTAAATGTAACAAATGCATTTTAAAATTTAATATATACCCCAGTTTTGTCCACAGAGCCTAGAATCTCATCTACAAAAGAGTATCTTCCTGAAACAACAGAGCTCCAGCCCACTAGGAGTCTGAATGACTGAAATGAAATTTTACTGAAGATTTCTTTATGCAATGTCCTTTTCAGCACTCAAGCACCACTAGTAAATTTCAGGAGTAAAAGAGGAAGGAGTGATGTAACAGATTTTGGACTATTTTCACATCTCTTTAGTATGAGTTCTCATTATAGATTCTATTTCACTGTGGGTAGGAACTTGTTACTCTCCAGTCAAATTATTTCATAACTTGAACAGCCTAATTTAAATGACTGAGCATGTATAAATCTACGATTAGAAAACCCAAAAACAAAAAAAAACAAACAAACAAACAAAAAAAAAAACCCTCTCACCTCCCCAGAAAACACCAACCAAAACATAAACCAAATAAAAAATAAAAAAATAAAGCAAACAAAACCCCAGGATCTATGTATCTTTTTAAAAAATAAGTTCAACTGAAACTGAAGCAGTAAAAGTGATTTTGGCATAGAGTATTCATTTGTCCTTAATGTGCTTTTGAGCATCACAAAACCCATCTGAATCTCAGACTCAGTCAACGGTCTCCAGGGGCTGATGCTGGGCCAAATATTTTTAAACATCTTCATTAATGACTCAGAAGGTGAGACAGAGAGTACTCTCAGGAAGTTTACAGATGCAGCAAAACTGAGATAGCTGTGCTGCCATTCAGAGTGACCTTGACAATCTGAAGGAATGGGCTGACAGCAGCCTCATGAAGTTCAACAAAGGGAAATGCCAAGTCACACGTTAGACAAGAATAATCCAAGGCGTCAGGATAGGATGTGAGGCCGGCTAACTGGGAAGATGCTTGACAGAAAATGACCTGTGAGTCCTGCTGGACAAATAACTGGCAATGATGCCCAAGGGAATATGAAAAAAATTGGCTAAGATCACAATGGCAACTTGACATGTATTTAACTGGATTACGCATTTTAAGTCCCCATGTGCAATCCCAAAAGTCTCACATCAGATTGTAAACAATAATAATGATATTAACATTTATTCTGTAAAAAGCCATGTTTGCAAATGAACAGCACTCAAAGTTAGCCTTTTTCAATAGAGATAAAATTCTAAAATATATACAAAGACAATAAAAAAATTCTTTCTAAATATGAGAATCCTGTGAAATCCCAATGATAAAATCTAATTGGTTATGAGTTGCATCATATATATATATTAGTACAATCTAGTGTACTACTGAGTAGCAAAAAGAAAAATAATTAGAACTCTTCTATGTGAAGGGAAAAATTCTTTGCAGGAATTTTATTTTTACTTACCTTGAAAAGTAATCAAGTCTATAAGTAGGCTGTGAACAGTTTTAGTCACTGCAGTACACAGTTTATCAACTACTTTACAAACACATGAATTCTAGTAATGACGGTTAGCACAGCATGATAGCTTCTTGTGCTTGATGCCAAACCAATTTTATTGGTACTGCTCATTAGAAATTTGACCTTGTAAAAGAAAATTTAACTTTATCTTTGTAATAGAAATAAGATGTCATATGGCTGAGCAAATGCAGTATGTTCTGTGAGTAACCATTGAAATTAAAGTCAAACTATCAGGTGGAAGCCATCACACAGTTTAATGTTAATTAAAATTCTCTTTCCAATGCCTCCAGACGGGATTTAGGTTTTTTACTGACAACCAAAATGCCTCAAGAGATATATCAAATTTTACGTGGAATGCTCTTCCTATGCCACATTGTGTTAAAAATTACATATGAGGGTTTGTATAATATATTAAGAAGAAAAACATATTATTTCAGAATGCAATTCCAAAAATATTTCTTGCTATTTCCAAACAAGTGCTAATGAATCTGCCTTTTGATTTAGACAGGAATTAGATTAACTTATGATATTTATCTTCTGTGATTTTTTTCGTTTGGGAGCCATTTAGGAACGATTCAGCTCTACTAACATTTGTCAAAAACCCCATATATTTTGTCTAGAGTAGTTTTTGACATAACATGTGCAACAGTGAAGGCGAACAGGCATATCTTCTTAATTCTCAGCCATTGCTTCCAGGCACCTAATAAAATACAGTGTAAGGACTCTGAAGAAAATCTGTTTCACTCATAAGAATCTGAATGATAAGTACAATTGTAAGGATTTAAACTGTGAATACAAAAAGCTGGAAAGAATTTAGAGACTGGAACATAATGTGTTTTAGAGTTGGCTGAAAAATGTCAAAATTTTCCCACACCTAACAGATGGTTATAAACAGAAAAAGTTTTAGTATTACAAAGTCTTTCTGGAGATCATAGTCATACATATTCAGCTAAGCTGAGGACAAATGTCAGAGGCAGGTGTCAAGAGTCTTGCCTATGCAGTAATGAATCTGCCTGCAATGTCACTGTTGAGCCCATTTGCACATACAAAGTCTCTGATAAACAGAGACATAGGAAAAATGTTTTTAAACTTAATTCAGTGTAGAGATTGAAAAGTAAGATACTTTTTGCTCTGGATTAATATCAGCTATCATGAGGGAAGATTTAAGACTTTCCATTTCTAATTTAATCTTTTTACATCTGTCTATTTTTACCTGCTTGTTTCCTAAAACTGTTTAGAGTTAACAGGTCCTCTGGTGAAAATTTACCAGGGAGGCTTTAATAAATCTATGGTAATAGTGTAACAGTTATAAGGGAATTTATCCCCTAAAATGGTTTACTTAGAGATTGTACCATTCTGCAGAATGTAAAAAAAGGTTTCATTGCTTTATGCAGATCTGTCACGAGAGAGTATGCTTTATTGCTAAAATAATGCATTTATTTAATTTTCTATTTAATGTGGTAACTGGAAATAGTTTTGAAATTTAACTGATAAGACAGAAATTGGTCTTCCAATCACTTTTAGAAGAAATACAAATATCATAACATTTAGTTTGAAAGGGACTTCTGGAGTTCTGAACTTCATAGATCTAAATACAGAAATACTGAGATGCATGTAATTGCAATGGAAAATCTTTTCACTGAAATCAAATCATATGAGGACCAAACAAAAATTCAAGAGGTATTTTGCTCTTCTTGCGCAGGTGACGCAAAACAGGAAAATATAAAGAAAGATTCATCTTTGATTTGCTGATCTAACCTGTCATAAGAACTATTACTCACCTTCAGAGAGGTAAATGCCAGAATGTCATGTTCCAAAAGTGTAGTGCATATAGTGCATCGATCAGTATCATGATCTGTGTCTTCCATGCCTAAAAATGTTGATTTACTGTTTTATTTTAACAGATATAGTCATGTCTAAATCAAAGCAGAAATGTGTATTTATTTGACTAAACATTTTTTTTGCCTATCGGTTTATACGAAACCTGTAAATATTTTGCATAAAGCACACTTTTCATGTTTAAGAAACCAACCCTGTCTGCATGTATAAACCGTATTTTATTATTATTGGGAGGGAGATTAGGAAATTTGAAACTTAGAATTTATTATCTGTGGTTATATATTTTTTTCCATCAAGTTACTTGGAAGCAGTTAGAGTCAAACCAAATAATTTGAAAGTACATTCAGCCTATGTTTCTGTTTTTTGGCAGATACCCCAAAGCTGTGTATGCAGCAGTTGGCTGAGGTGATTTATTGGTATATATTTCAGTAAAAATTCCCAAAGAGATCACAGTGTATGAAGTAATAAAGGTCTTCTATAGCTCTGATAAACACGACATCTTGCTGAGTACACCACAAACTATCTTGAGATCTCTGCCATTAAAATTATCAGATGAAGCCCTAAAAAAAAAAGTTATTTCTTGGCTCAGGAAATGTTTATTTTAAGAGATCTCTGCTCATAAAGACAGTAAAATCTGGTCATTCAAGCATTAGAAAAGTTTTCAGCATCTGTAAATCAGAAACAGCCACTGTCCAAGATGGATTTTAGAAGTGCTGAAAGTTCAGATCTCTATTCTTGTTTGAAAAATGTAAGATTTGTCTGACCTTTAAATTATGCAGTTCAGGCAAATGATGTAGTTCAGACTAAAAAAATGAGACAACGTTAATGAGGATTCCATTTCTTAGTATTTTCACCTATAAGATAAATTTCTCCCTCTTCAATACTTGTGCTGTGAATTATTTCTTTAAATTGATTAATATGTTCAGCACTCCCATTATATAGTTGATTCTTCCCCAGAGGAAAAATTACTTTAATAATAATTTATGCACATCACTGCAGGATCATTTATATGCCTCAGGCAGAATGATTATATAATTTTAGACAATTCAGATTATTATTCAACTACCAATTGATACAATTGGAAATGCTATACATTTCTTATGTGATCAAGTGGACCGAGAACAAACTCTTTCCTTCAGTGCAGAGAAATCATCAAATATATAGTTCAAAAACAAGAAAAAAACCCACACAAACACATAAACTACCAAAAAAACTCTGTACCAAAGAGTTATGTCTGTTCCTTCAAGAAACTTGAGTTTATAGAACTCACATGTTTGAAAAATTAAAATATGCAATTAAATGTCATGATGAATATTCTTTCCTCTGCCATATGCTTTTTCAGCAATAGAAAAAGAAACTTAGCTGTGATTGCACGAACTATCTAACAACATTGGTACAGAGTATGGAGCAGTTTTTTCAGAGACTGTGACAAAGTCATTAAGGTAGCAATTTACTGATTTAGGAAGAAATAAAACCTTTGCCTACATGTTCAACATGACAGGTGAAGGTTCACATGCACCTTAATGTCAAGTAGATTTCATGCCACTACTGAATTGCAGGATTTTTCAAGAGGGGGTAGAGTTGTCTACAAGAAGACTGGAAGAGAACACATATAATACTAATGGGGTCTTGATATTTAATCCCAAATAAGAGAAAATACAGTGTTAGTTTTGCATGAAGAAGTATGATGAAGGATGAAGCAGTAAGCCCCAAAATGACAGTCCTCTAGAGCTGTTTAGGCCTCAAATACCTGGCACATATAAAACAGAGAGGACCTGATAAGTGCATGTTTTGAGGCTGCTAGCACACACAGTGAAAGTTAACAAACTTTTGTCTAGAAACCTGGGATTTCCTAGTTTTCAGGATATAACAGTTTTGCCAAGCACGGTACAAAATACTTTACTTTGACTTAAGAATCTGGTTACATAACTAAACTTTTAAGGTATTTTTTAAGAAACCTTTTATTCTTTATAGAAGGCAGAAGTCATCTATACATCTTTCCTCATCAGATGTCTTCGTAGTTGACTTGTTCCACTTCTCTGCTGCCATTCTTTTTCCTTTCTGCACTTTTTTCATTAAATACTTTAAAGCCATACTAAATAGATATCAATATAGTAGTATATGTACAGTAGTGGGTTATAGATGTTAATATGTCTAGTAATAGTAAGGGCTGATTGAGGGGACCCATGAGAGTGGAGTGCCTGTGGCACAGCTGTGTGAGTGATGAATGTATGTGCAGAGAGCAACCAGGTGGACCACTGGGAGAGTTGGGGATCTGTAGGGTGAGTAAGGAGGTCCTGTATCTGTGAAGGAATGACAAGTGTGCTGCTGTTCAGGTAATCCAGCAATGTGCATGTAATTGTGAATTTGGGCCATATAGTATGTGCACTGCACCAGTGACCTTCTGCTTCTGCCAGCCCAGGAGGAGGAGGGGACATGACTGTCTGTAGCCTGTGTATGGTGGGTGCTGCTGGAGGCAAGGCCTTGCCTGTGGCTCTCTGTGTGACTGGTTGTGTGCATCTGTGTTTGTCTGTGCCTGTCTCTGAGGTATGAACTTAACTTTGCTGCTAGTTGACTTTGTTAATGGGAAAACGAGGGATGCACCCCTTAACTTGAGCAGAAAACATAGGTCCTTGGGTACACCATGCTGGGCTTAAGCACCTTAGAAAGAGCAGTCTCCAGAAATGAAACTGCTAAAGGCAGCAGTCACTCAAGATACACTTCTAATAGTGAGCATTAGGAGACTTTTTAAAGATCCAGGAATTGATAGTCAAACCCACATACTTATATTGCCTTTTTGCTGGAATATTAATCACAAGCTAATAAAATCACTAGGTACTGTTTATGTAGCTGAATCTCATTTTGCTACTTAGAGGGTGATTTGATCTTTTGTGATGAAAAAATATCCAAGGTAATGCATCTAGCTATCTTCATAAACTGAGTAGCAACACTGCAGATTTTTAGTAATTTGCTCATCATTAATGACAAAAGTGTTGCTGTTCATTCTACTGAAGCCAGAGAGTGATGGTTTCCTAAGACATATGTACACTAATTTGAGGTTTGGTATATTTCTTGCATATATTTTTTATAGCTACTTATTTTTTCCTGCTATTATTGATTATTATTTAATCCTCACTCATTTTTATTCAAGAAATTTTCTATTATGGGATAGAAGTTTTACCAGACTATTTGTTAACATTCCCTTTTTTATGTGAAATAAGTACTTTACAGACATTGACCTCATTTACCTTTCTAGATTGATATTAACCCTATGTGCAGTATATAGTGACAGAAAATAGTATCAATAGCTATGGTAAATTTTTAGAATATTATTTTATCTTCTAGTTTTCATGGTGAAAACTACTTCTTTGTAACTCCTCATTTTTTCACATATTCATCTGACTTTCTCCAAGTGTCTATTACTTATATCAGTAGTAATATTTTAATTTTGAAATGAGGTAATCATGGACCCTGATGATAGGTGGACCCTGGCTGGATGCCAGGTGCTCACCCAGCTGCTCTATAACTACCTACCTTATCAGGATGGAGTAGGGAGAAAAAAAAGTTAGGAGAAAACCTCACAGGTCAAAATAAGGGCAGTGTAATAAAGCCAAAGTAAAGTCCACATGGAGAAACCAAGGAGAAGAATATTCTTGGTTTTGCATCAGCAGGAGATGTGCAGTCACTTTATGGGAAACAGGGTTTCAGGACACTCAGTGGTTGCTCCGGAAGACAACTAAATGTTGTGCAGCTTTCTCCTTCTATGTCCTAACTTTTATTGTTGAGTGGACATCACATGGTATGAAATATCCCTTTGCTCAGTTTGAGGCAGCTGTCTTGGCTTTGTCTCTTCCAAAATCTTATCTACACCCAGCCTGCTGGTGAGGGAGGAATGTGGGACATACAGCCTTGATTCTGTACCCAGAACACTTGTGTTTTGCCAGCACTTTTCTAGCTACCAGTACAATGCATAGAACTATGAAGGCTCTTACAGGTAAAGTTAGCTCCACCTCATCCAGATCCAATACAACATGCATTTCTAAGGCAGATGAGTAAATTATTTTCTCTTACACATTATCCTATATTTATTTTTAAATCTTGCTTGACTTCCAGCAGGGCAAAGCTGTATTCCTGTGGTTAGCTATCAACAGAAGATATTTGACTTTGACTTCCAGCCTACTCACATGTAACTAGAATAGTCCTTCTTTTTACTTGTACTTTGTCTTAGAAATGTGTGCTGTATTCTTGAATTTGTCCAAAATGTCTCTAACATTTGATAAACTTTATTCATCTGAGAAAAGAAATCAAAGAATACAGAATGGTAATAAAAATGCTATGAATAAAAACTAATTAATTTCAATGAGAATTTTTCTAACTTAAACCATAAAGGTTAGATACACCCAGTTTATTTTTTTTCTTAGGGGGAAGGACTCCTAAATAAAATGCAAAACTGTTTCACTTTTTTGTTATAATGCATTTTGCAACACAGGAAGACAAAAAAAAGGAGTAATGCATTACATACTCTTTTCTGGCAAAAAATTGAAAATACTGAAACAATGTAGAGTATTTTTATGATTTCTCTTTTAATAGTTTTTCTGCATACCTACTCTATTTTTTAATTGTCCTTACAGGTAATATTTTTTCTAATGATTATTTTTATTTCTTGTGCCTTTAAAATATATAGTGTGATGATAGAATGATGAACAAATCTTATCTATTTTAAAATATATTTAAAGAATTTGTACTGTTTTAAAACATGTACAGAAATCAGTTCTGTTGAATTTTCTTATGAAATATCTCTGTGAGTTACTAGTACATACACTGAATATAATAATGGACAGAAACACTTTTAAAAATGCNATGATGAACAAATCTTATCTATTTTAAAATATATTTAAAGAATTTGTACGGTTTTAAAACATGTACAGAAATCAGTTCTGTTGAATTTTCTTATGAAATATCTCTGTGAGTTACTAGTAAGTTACTAGTAAGTACACAGTAAGTACACAGAAATACTTTTAAAAATGCTGTTTTCATGGATTGCACCTGATGAGCTCATCAAGATCACAAATTAGAAAATTATACCTACTTTTTGTGTAAAGTTTTTTATTCACATAAACACTACTTCGATGTTTACTTACAATATACCTTTTCTCTGTAATTTTTTGAATGAGATTTCATGCAGTTACAAGTCTTACTAAGAAAAAAAACCCAGTCTTCTTCAACCCCTCTTCTGCTGCCTCGGTCCATTATCTACAGTAAAGGGGAAAATTAGATCTTTCTCTCACATTATTTGATCCTGATAAATCTCTTAGCAGTTTCTTAAAATCTTCTTGTCCTTATTGTCTTGGTATTTAAAAATGGATTGTTTAATAATCTGTCTTAGTATCCTTTCAGGTAGTAAAAATGGCTGTAATTCTTGACAGTAAATCCCGTACACATATTTTATCTTTTAAAAACACAAGTACTATTTTCGCTGGTTCACTATCTCTTGAGATTTCATCCTTCCTTCATACATTTTACATAATACTTGTCAATGGCTCAGAAATTATTTTGGTTTCATTCTCTAAATATAACAGATTTCATCAGAACCTTTATGTAGATAAATGTTTTTATCTATGTAACCTTTAATCTTTCTTCATTTGAGCCCATGTTTTTACAATAATTTTACTTGTTCAATGTTTCATCGCAGTGAAACTCTCCTGTTAAGAATGATGTTGAAAAGAAATTGACCTTTTCCTTTGTACTACTTCAATTTTCCACTTGTTTGTTTTCTCTCATTAAATAGTCATTCTATACTTTCCTGACCACAACTAAGAAGTCCTTTTTGCTGTCATATCTGGTACTCACTCACTCACCCACTACCTGTATTTACTTTTTTTTCTTTGCTTATATGACTTTTCTCTCTTTGAATTAGTTTATTTCAATCTCATCCTGCTTTATACATTCTTGTTTCCATTTCTCATAGTATGATTTCTTTTTTAAGATCAAGTCACTGAACAGACAGCCGTGTAAGTTTATACTTTTCCATATCTAACTACTTTTCTTGGTTTTGCGTATTGCACAAGCTGGAATTTGCTAGCTGCCATGAAACCATGAAAATCTATTTTTCTTTTTTTTTTCTTTTTCTTAAAAATCCTTCCCTTGGGAGCCATATCAACCAGTTTCCAGAGTTTCCTGAAGTTTTATTTTTTGAAATCCATTGTCAAATCATTGCTGCTGTCACTCTTTATTTAACTCACAATCACTGACTCTATTATTTCATTTTCACTTTCACCCTAATTGCCTTCCACCTTCTGATTCTGAACCAGCTCCTCCTGTTAGTCAGAATCAAATCTACTGTCAACCTCACAATACTAAAAATGCATGAGTCAAGCCCCCCATAATAATCCATATGGTAGTTATGGAAAAGAAAGTTTTAGTTTTGTTACATTTTCATTCTGTCTTTTCTGCCCCTAGGTTGTTCTTGGGTTAATTTTTCATGCATTTCTCTGTAGTCTAGCAACATCTGCAGGGCTAACAACCTACTTTTTAAAAAATGAAACAAGATGTTCGACTACTATTACTCTTAAAATTTGAGGCTTTAATGCTGATAATAATAAAACTCTCTATAAAATTAGAATTTTCTATATTAAGACCATTGACCATTTGTTTTGTATGAGTATCTTCAATCTCCTACTTCCATGTCTGCAATATTTGATTAATGCAAATCTCTACTATTTCAGCTGTTTTTCATTTCTTGCACTGAAAAAAGGTTGTATCCACTCTTCCCCCACAAGTACTTTTTTTACAAAATCATGTGTCCTGAGTTTTTCAATAAACTCCCATAGCAAAGGCATTAATAGTGACATTAAACTTCTAAACACTCAATGTAATGAAATGAATTAACATATACAGTGCAGTGCTAAGGTCTAATTTGTTGTTGTGCATAATTTCATAAAAATCTGGTTTGTGGTCTAGTGAATGAATCTCTGTGTTATAGTATGATGATGTAAAGGTAATTGCTCTCTAATTGTTCTTAGAGGAATTCATATTTTTATCCACATTCTATAGTTATAACAGTTTATTACTTGAGGCAATTAATTTGTCCTACTCTATAAAAAACAGCAAGTAATATTTGTTGAGTTAGATAATTGCTTTATGTGTTGGATTTAAACTCATTTTGAACTAGTCATCAAGCATTTAGAGGCTTACATTCAGTAATGTAAACAATACCAGAATTTGTCAAAAGCACAGATTCCTACCCATTGGTACTCTTCATGAGAGTATGAATGACACAGCAAGACAGAACCTAAGCAGAAATAATAAAGACTACCAAGCACTAGGGGAGCAAGCAGAAAGTGTTAATGCCAAAGTTATCTTTTCATCCTCTTTATCAGCTAGGGGAAAGGATGCAGCCAGAAAAAGATGTATAATGTATATCAAATTCTACCCTCATGACCCTTTCAAGGATTTTGGTTTTTATAAAAAAAGGACTACTGATGACTGTCACTTGCTTGAGAGTGAAGGAATCTATCTGTATAGAAGAAGCAAAGGAATCTTTGTCAGACAGCTGGAAAACTTGGTGAGAAGGTCTCTAAACCAAAGTACTCAAGGTGTGACATCCAAAGTGACAATGCTCACATCATAGAAACTGATAGGAATAAGACAGACCCACTGAAGCTGTTCTTTAGGAAGAGCAGCCCTCTCAAGTGTTTGTACAACAATGCACATAGCCTGGGGAGCAAACAGGAGGAACTAGAGCTCCCTGATCAATCAAAAATTTATAGTTTCACCATTGAAACATAGTAAGGCTACTCATATGAGTGGAGGATTGTTTATTAAAGATTTACTAAAGATTGTTTATTAAAGACATGCAGGGTTGAAGAGGAAGAGGAGGAGAAACACTCTATGTTGAGTAGAACCCTGATTGCACAGAATTCAACTACAGTAATTGTGGAAGCCCTGTTGAATGCCTCTGGGTCAGTACTGAAGGGGTCATCTCCAAGAGGGATCTTACAATAGGCATCTTTTACCAATCTCCAAAGCAAGACAAAAAGGCCAGTGGAGAATTATTTGGATCACTCAGCAAGCTTTGGCTCAGTGGAACCTGGTTCTTATGGGTGAATCCAACTATTAAGACAGTTTTTTGAAGAACAAAACAGCAGCTCATATCAAGTTCCTGGAATGCACAGACAACAGGATCCTCATTCAAATGTTTCCAACCAGGAATGAGGCACTGCTGGACTTGAAAGAAAAAAGAAAAGCAAGAAAGAAAACCAATCTCAGTGCTGGCTTTAGGGACAAAATGTTGTAGAGTTTGGGACCCTGCTGAGCACACTGATGGTTAGTAGTAACACAAAAGCTTCAGATTTTAGAAGAGCAAATCTCAGCTTGCCTGGAGTTCAGCCGGTAGGGATTTGTGGGAAGCTTCTATGAAATATAAACATAACAAGTGCTGGAACTCTACCAAGAACGTTATTCTGGCTGTACAAAAAATAGTTGATCCTCTTTAAAGGTACATGAAGTAGGTGGAGCAAGAGAACCCTTGGCTAAACTGCACATTTCTGAGTCTGCTCAAAATCAAAATGAAAACATATCAGAGCTGGAAAAACATATGAATACCCATTGATAACTACAAGGGCATTCCCAGGCCAAGCAGAAGTGAAGTTAGAAGAGCAGAAGTTCAGCTCAGAAAGAAATTGGCTAGATATGTCAAAACTACAAAGAAAGGGTCCTTCAGGTACATAAGATAATCACTGAATTCCCTTCCATTTTAAGACTGTAAGATCCTGCGAATTATCAACTCATCTGCTGGAACAAAATTTTGTTTAAAATGAGTTGCTTTGTAAACGTTACAAAAATACTGACTACCTTGCTTGTAAACAGTTACTACAGTATCAATTGCAATTAACTCAGGAAAAAAACAAGCAGCTGGGCATACAGGCTCTATTTTATTTATTTCCATCCTTCCAGGTAAAAGTCTGTACTTGTATTTTTTTTTTTTCAGAACCAGATGGTTAAATTGAAGATACAGCCACATGTCATTCTTCACTTTAAACCCAAACTGCTGTCTGAGATTTCATTCATCACGTTTTACTGATCTGTTTGCTCTGTAAGTTTTATCAATATTATTTCACTTTAACACTACACTACTAGTACTCCTTAAGTGCCCTGTTTTTTATTGACAAAAGTCACAAAGTTGTATGGGATCAGTATGCAGCCTGCAATTCAGATTCTTGCAGAAGGGTGAGGGCAACAGCCATCGAACTATCAATATTCTACATCAGCCAAAGTTAATTATTTCTAGACAGTGAAAGGCAGCTGGCCTGAGACAGAGACCAGTTTTTGGCACAGAACTTTATTGTCAGTATATATGTGATTAACAAACTTCCATCATCATGGTGATGCAGACCTAATTTAATAATGAAAATGTATTTAGGTAACCATTTCCAAACAGTTTTTTTAAGGTCTAGTGGAATGCAGTTTCACATTTTAAGTCAAATGAATGTGTTAATTGTTGCTTTACATTTTTGCATAATTTTGTTGTTTTCAGGGAGAAATTCAGAGAAATTTTCAATGTAATAGTATATAAAAAAAAAAAAAAAGAAAAGCAAGGAATCAGTTATCCTATCATCACAGAATGCTGTGAGGAAAATTTAGTTCCTTCAAAGTACAAATTGTCATTAAGTAATGGAAGCAGTATGTGCAGGTAATAATTGTCTTTATAAACCTATCTAATGAAAGAATATCCCACAGAGAGATTTATTGTGTAGAGATAAAGGCTTGTAAGCAGTGCGAGTAGAACTGAAGTAGAAAAAGTGGAAAACTTTCTCTGTTTTCTGCTTTCTCATTCAAAAAGAACTTGGAGTTACAGATTTTATTTACAATATATAACCTAAAGAAGGTTTTTGCTTGCACACAGCAGTAAAGAACAGACTGTCCTGATTGACACTTCCCTGGGTCTTGCTTTTCTCCCAGCAGCTCCTTCTACATGTGCTGCTTCCCTGCTGAGTCCATCCTCTCCTAGTGAGAATCAAAGCCCCATCAAGCTGAGTTATGAGATGCCTCCTGTTCTGAAAAGCCAGGTCAAGCACATAGACTCTGAAAGGAACCATGGCAATTCATATGACTGTTTTGGAGGCTTAACAATGTTTCTAGGTACTTCATATAATATAGAGTAAAATTAATTTATGCTAACTTTGTTTAATATTTTAGAATTTTTTAAGATGAAAATCATGATGATTTTAATTCGGTGCATTATTTAGCCATTTCTGATAAAGTAAATATTTACCATTGTTACTTGATATCCTGTAAGATTAACTGTGAAGATATTGAAGAATCTTCATTTACTGAAAGAAAGTCTGGGATTTTTCTCCAG
Source organism: Turnix velox (assembly GCA_013400935.1). Lineage (NCBI taxonomy): Eukaryota > Metazoa > Chordata > Aves > Charadriiformes > Turnicidae > Turnix > Turnix velox. Next base: position 31,785 of record VZTY01017904.1, on the reverse strand, counting down.
AAACCAAGCTATCCTCTTTTTAAAATGCAATCATAGGTCTTTCACATTATCACTGTTACATGAAAAGTGCTCTTCCAAAAAGAGCATTTTGCAAAATCAGAGCATGAATAACAAAATAAAATATTCCTGCAATGACTGATATAACTGAGAAACCTCTAGATGAGGTAAACAGTAATTTGAAGGAAGCTAGAGTGAATGCTGCAAAACTAAGATTATTCTGAAACAGATTGTTCACAGTGTATATTCAAACTGAAGAAAAAAAACAGAAAAAAGGCAAAGCAAACATTATTCAGCAAACCCATGTTAATGTAGAACAACAGATACCAGCTAAATGTTGGGGAGTTTCCTGGGTGCTTCTGTTCTAGAAGTTTCTCCGAAATACAGAAAACAGAAAATTCAGTCCACCCACCAATGCAAGAACTATTTATAATTACATCAAGATCAAGCAGTGTCATTATATTGACTTGGAGAATTGTCAGTATCATACTAACACCATGCAAGCTCTGTGAGTCCAAAAGCTAAAAGGGATAATTATTTTCAATTCCATCAGTGATTGTTAATTTCCAGTAAGCAACGTATCATAGGAGAAAGCAGAGGAATTCCTGCATATTCATAATTTAGAGGTTCCCTAATATTCTGGCCAGAGCCATAAAATCCTAGGCAGTCCCCAAATGACAAATGAGAGTTGATACTTCATGTACTATGTAGCATAAACAAAAATTTTGTTGACTTTTGTTTTTTACCATTCTTATTGCTGCTTGCAATCCAAGTGCACTGGAACAAAGGAAGACTTCATCAGCTGTTGGAGTTAACACTAAACTTTCAGTTTAAACGAGTCATCCTTCTACTAGCCCCAGCTGTGGTGTGAGGATAGAGTCTATTTTGTTCCACATAATGCACCACAGTTTGAACCCACAGTAACTGGTTTTGTGACATTCATCCTGTGTAGCTGATCTACTGATAGCATCCTTCTCCTATGCAAGATGTCTCTGCTGACATCTGATCAAAGCGACAGATATCTTCCTGAGCAGATTTAGTAGTTTGACATTTCTGTTTCTGACTCTTGGTCACAGCCATGTGAACCCCAGAACTGCACATAGGACAGAAGTTAGAAATTTTTAAGAAAATCACCGACAATCTCATAAAAGGTAAAAAATAACTGCAGATGCTGTTGCTGTTGAAATATGAGGCTTGCTATGTGTGACAAGAAGTAAGAGGACTAAGTGTCATTTTCACCATGTGCTTTTGATGAGATGATGTGGACTTGGTAAAAGGTGGTGCCACTTTCTACTTCATGTCAGTCATCCTGTCTATTGTAGGCTTTTCTTCTCCAGTTCAACGTATATTTAAATGTTATCTTTCTGCCTTATTCTAACAGAACTTGTCACTGAAGGAGACTAGCCATTCTTGAAACTCTTGGCTGAAATCAACTTCTGTGGCTTGATTCTTACAGTTCATAGGATCAGGAGTTTCACTCAATCCATAGCAGCACACCAGCAATAATAGCAATTTTCAAACTGAGTTATGAAATCAATGTGCATTTCTAGGTTACATTTTCTTTCCAGCATCTCTTATAATTTTTAAAAATATAATTTTCCTGTCTCAATATATCTGGGTAAATTAATATAGAGAATTTATTATTACCTTCATACCATTTAACATTATTTTTGCCAAGTTATTTTTTTCATGGAGAATGACTAATAACTCTGCAATTGTTATGTAAAATGTGTATTATAGACACCTAGCTACAGCTTGTAGATCTTTTCTTCTCAAAAAAGGAACTCAAAGAATTAATCTAAACTGATAGGTTTTTAAGTCGTGGGGCCAGTATGCCACCTTTGTATAGATAATGCTGCATCATTTATAAATCATAATCACCTCAGTTGGAAAGAACCTTTCAGATTTACTTTTTTCTAAAATACATGCACACTGATTTAACAAAATTCAACATTGGCTGAGTTTTTAAAGGAAGTTCAAGTAATGTTATTATTTATTTCACTGAGCTCCTTCTGGACTTAGACACAGTATTGAGTAGGCAGACAGTCACCTGACTTCATACAAACAATGAAGTCTGAGTTTATTCAGTTTCTATTGTATTTCTAATTAAAAGCACCACAAGTTTTAATCCAGTTCTGAGTATGATCACCATCCACAGCCCACCCTCATTAACCACTTTTTCCCTTCTTCCAGCTAGTGAATTCCCCTCAGACTCTGAACACTTCCTTCAGCAGCTGCTGCAGCTTGCTGCTCTACTTGGTGCATCAGTAAGTGCAGCACTGAGCATATTTGCAGCCAGAGTTACTTTTCCAGCTTAAGTTAGTCCATATACATCTGTTCTTGGTAATTGCTGCATCAATTGACCAGATCATAATTATTTCCATACAAGACTGAGGCATCTCCTTCAAGAAAACTGAAATTTTGTTAATACCATAATATGCTGACATGCCTCAGCAGAAGATAGCTGTGGGATAGCCTAAGCACCACTAAAAACAAATTACTTGCAATTTTGGGAAATATGTGTCTCCTTTCCCTTACATGAGATTTCGTATTGGATTTTGTTTGGTTAATTTCACAAATTGGGACATTTAAGGATCTATAAGGAAAGTGTTCATATCAAGCAGGTCTCCAAGCACTTACTATAGCCAGCTCAGGTCTGCTCATTATAAACCAATAGGTATTTATCTCATTCTAAATTAGGAACTTATTATCCAAATAACTCTGTAGACTCCACTCATTCCATTTACTTATACTGTACTGACATTATTGAGGTTCCTGAGAGTAAATGTGGACTATGATCTGAAAAATCTTAAATTGTCTGAGAAATATGACAGATATGACACTGGGAGATCCACACTGTTATAACTGTCACCTAGAAACCAAAGGAATACCTAGACCATAACAAATGGTATGGCAAATGAGGCAAGCTGATGTCTTTTAACTACAGGGGAAACTTACATATATCACTTCTTGATAACTACTCTTATCTACATATTGTATTTTTTACAATGATCTTAGATCATTGATCTCAAAGGAAAGCACAAGTACAAATTTCAATAATTTTCACTTGAAAACAGTATTAAAATAGCATAGATTGATAGGAAATTTTAATAGAGTACAGGTTTCCTTTGGTTTTTACGCACTTTATCACAACGGGTCTTAAACAAATAAGAAAATAATTCATCATTATTAAAGAATCAAAATGTGAATGTGACAAGCGAGACATGTCTCTTGAATTCATTTGAAAAACCATGAAAAGATGTGAGAATCTATACTTTAAAATTTAGATTCGAGAAGAAAAAAATGCCCTAGAATATAGATAATGACATATAAAATTATGGTTTTACATCAAAATTTCATCTTACTTGCTGCAATTCAAAATCCTTAGTTTAAAAAGTGCAGCACAGTTGGATTTTCCTACATGCCCATTTCTGCTTTACCATGTGAATGTAATCCCAGGAAACTTTTTTCAATAGCTGAAACCATCTTTTTGATACAACTTTGTGATGTCTTATTTATTCCAATATGCCAAGTGATTTAAGAGGAAGAAGTCACCATATGCTGTATTAAATTGTTGTGTTCATTCAGAAGAAGTTCTCTAGTGACCAGAAGCATGAATATGGAACTTTTTCTCTGAGAGAAAGTGAGATGAATATTTGTTGATATCTTGTTGATATGAGTAGCTGACCAGACATCGATGATTTTAAGGAATTTGTTAAAGAAAGAAGCATAATTTGCACTTCCTTTTGAACACTGTAACCAAAGTATAATAAAAGGTGAATGACAATGAATTCATTATTCTCCAGATCAGATATTATCTTGTTATTCCCAAATAGGGACTTCCAGATCTGACTGAGTAAAATGAGATAAAGCTAGTCAGTAAAATGCTCATCGTCAGTGTAGCTTTCAGAAAAGATGTAGCAGAGCTGTGAGCAGGCATGTAACAAGCATTTCAAAGGTCACTTTTGATTTTGAATGAATGAAATTGAGAACAATATTAATGAAGCATAAAACTAGTAACATGGTTCCCATGATTTGTACAAATCTTTTTGGTTTTGGTGAAAATCATTGAGTCTTGGAGTGACAAGGGTTAACCTTGAGAAGGAACAGCAATGCTATAGAAGTGTGGTCTTAGTACTGGAGTTGATTGCTGGAAGAGATCACTTAAAGGAACTAAATACAGACCTCCTCAGTAATGTAAGTACAGTACACCTAAACAGATAAAGAAGACCTTTGTGGGCCAGTTATGATCACAAACAGCAGGGTTCCCCTCATTATTTGAATCTGGACAGGCTCCATTATTACGATACTGCTGTTCTCATCTGAGTTGTTCTTCCCTGCCTTCCCTGCTCTTTCTCTGTCAGCACAAAGCAAAACAAGATTCAACCACACTAAAGTCTTCATTAGACTATAAGGCAAGAAGAGCTTACTGTGATCATCTGCTTGGACAGTCTTAGTTAATTCGTGCTTGAATAAGAGAATCGTGGTGTTCCTTAATTTTTTTTAACAAATACATTGCACGAACATAAACCTTTATCTTAGTTCCAACAGTTCCCCCACTGATTTCTCCTCACTGTTTTCAAATATGCATCCAGTTCGAATTAGATCTGTCTGTTAAACACATCTTGTTACTTTTTGAGCTCCTCTTCATCTTCTGTATAAATAAGGCAGATGATCTATGGGTGGACTGGCAGTTTAGGTACAGCTTTCTGCTTTGGAGTGACATCTCTTCCTCTAGGAAAAGCCTAGATAGCTCATTCCCACTCTGTGGCCCAAATAGTAACAGAGTCTGACAAAATGTAATACTACAGTTTATTGGCACAGTAAGAAAAATGAGCAACAATGCACTCATAAGGTGACTCAGCCAATCACTGACAACAAACACAGGATTGTAAGTGATGCCATGGTTCCAGCACACTATCAATGTCACTTAGCAGGTCACTCATCTGGCGGCAACAGCCCATCATGACAAAACTTTCCTAATGTAGGCAAGAATCAGGACACAACTTGGATCTGCAATGGTAGCATGATCTCACAGAATCATAATTTACATGAATAATGTGAGCAGTATCCTGCCTATGCCACAAATGCCAGACAAGGGACAGAAAACATGATCTGCTAGCTGTCTGAACTTAAAAGGTTAATTGTAATTTTCCCCATACAATCTACTTTATCAAGAATGCAGTACTCTAATTAAGAAATGCATTCTTCTTCACTTGCTGAAACTTGATCTGGAAACTTTTGAAGTGGACTAGGAAATATTTCTACACTGAAAATACCTTTTTTAATGACTTTCACAATAATGATGTTGATGATTTGAAATTTGAAAAGGTATTTTTAAACCTTCTCTAATAAACTGTAATCCGATTTTCTTTAGGGGTCATACATAGTCAGTTGTGCTTTTTTAAGGCAAAAAAATTATTTACGTGTACCAGTTCAATTTGAAATTATCATTAATGCAATTGCTGGAATTCAAATGATATCCAAAGACCTAGGAGATGCAAACCCTTCTAAATATCATAGCCCTTAAAACACAGAGTAATTGGTCTTGATGGGACTCTTAAATGTAATTCAGGAAAAAAACCTGAAATCAAGCAAAAATGAAGGCATTTGCCTCAAGACACCATGTCTTATTTGAACAAAATTAAAATTAAGATTTATTTTAGCTTTTGTTGTGTCCATCCCAAAAATATTTGCTTTTGCTCATGCCATATCAAGTCAGGGGTGTGAATCTGAACTTCTATTGCTGTCAAGGAAAGAGAAGAGATCATTTGCCTGGGCTTATTTTTTGTAAGACATAAAAAATTGCAGAAACAACCGAACAAAAGTAATAGACATTTCATTCCATGCAAGAATTGTTTTAGTGGCAAAAACTGCTAACAAGTTTTCCATGCAAGATGGACAATCTTTGCAAATGAAAACAGGAAAATTAAAGTCACAAGCGATTTTAACTGCATGGGCAGCATAAAAGAAAAGGTTTGAAAGTGCAATGCAAGTTATGAGACTCTTTAGTCAGTAAGGTCTAAACAATACAAGTGTAAAGTTCTAAATGTGATCTCCTATGTCTTTTTGCTCCCTATGATGTGAACTATCATGCTTCCAGTAATAGGTTCTACCTCAAAGCCTTTTTAGCACCATAGGATTTCTCTCTGCCCCACTGGGACTTCTCTCTGATCTTAGATAGCCTTTGGATCACAGTAGGGATGAAAGATCTTGAAACGGAATGAATTAATGAACAAGCAGACTTTAAAGAATTCAGGCCTTTGTTTCTTAATATGACACAAACTACTTTTTCTAAAATTGCCCCCTGACATTCTTAACTTTTCTGTCATTTCCTTGTCCTACAACCCAAGGATCTATGCAAACTCAAAGCTTTATACTGCTAAATTACTACATTCAACTCTCATATGAAAATGTATCTGTCTTTAGAACTTCATAATGCACCATGAAATCTGGAGAGACTTAAAATTTCTATTCTCTGAAGCCCAAAAGGAGTTTGCCATTATCAGTAACTATTTTGATTTTAATATTTCTGACTTAGGAGTACAGACTTACTCGGCACTTGAACTGTACCATTTGAAAATGGTCTGTATAAATATAATTTCTTATTGTCCAGGACTCTTTGTCAACCAAGCGACCAATACTTATGAAACCACAGCTCCTGTAAGATGATTCCATAATGGACAGCTTGAGGTTTTGTGTCTCTTATTTGAGATCCTTTCCTAACAACCACTTATGCATAACCATAGGGATTTTATGCAGCCTCATCCAGTAAATGGGCAGTGTGAATGTTTCTCTATTATTGCCCTCATTGCTTGCAGAATACACAGCCGTTGATAGTAATTCTGTGCGATAACAAATTACTGTTCTACCAACAGAAATCTTAATGGCCTTGACATAAGTAATTCCAAAATACAGTGGAGCCTAGATCTAAAGGAGTTCTTTAGGGAGAGAAATTTTTTGTTGTTGGGCTGGTTTCCCACTAAATTGGTTATTGCACTCTTTGTCCCAGGGAAAAAAAAAAAGGAAATCAGTTTGACAAAATGGTTAGGCTCTTAAATTTATGCTTCTCAAATCTTTTAATATGCTGCTTTCGTAGTTGTTGAGAGAGAATATCTTTATTTTGTATCCCAATATCAAGTGAAAAAATGTTTTGGCACATTGTTTATAGAGGACCACTAAATGCACCACATTGCTTTGAATTAATTTGGAGTATTATAAACTGTGTGTTGTACTTACCAAAAACAATATAGATATGTTCTAATGTTAAGTTGCTTTGCTTAGTTTTGATAGTGCAGGGTATTTAGCAATGGTTAAGTAGAATATTTTTCTTCAGATCTTGTGTCCATCATACTGAATGGCTGAAATGTCAAAAAACAGCGGCATATAAATCAATCATTGTTCAGGAATCAACACAGGTACTGTAAAAAGACAAAATTATCTGTCATCCCATCTCACAATTTATAATATTCACGGCTATGAAACAGACTGCAGTGGAATACATGATTTCTGATTACAAATTGCATCTAATTTTAGGGCTTCATTTTTTGTTTATGATTACATGCTTAGAAGCAATTTGCTAGTTATTTTCACTTTTTTTTTTGTCTTTCTGTCTTACCCTTCATTTGGCCTTACCATCAGCTTTGGCTATAAGATTTCTACTTGTAGATGTACCAAAGACTGAAATGTTAGTTATCATATGGAGACTGAAAAAACATATATGCTACCATGTGTTTTGAGGAAGCTCTTCTCAGGAATTATTGCTCCTTATTAAACTTCATACAACTTCAGACAAAGGAAGGATTCTTCTCTGTTCACTCAGCTACCATATTATTGCAGTTACATTCCTAAATATTTCCTAAGCTTGTGAAGAACAGCACGGGACCAAAGCCATCTGGTCAGGATTAAATTTGAGAAAGATTAATCAGTGAGGTTTGTCCTTTTATGTGATTCCTACCTGTTGTATGCGACTTCAAGTTCTTTGGTGGCCATTTAATTAAATTTATGTGTACATATTTATTTTTAAGATATATATAGTAATAGTGACAGATATTTATTTTTTGACAATCATATTACATGCATTTTCCCAGCCAAAGAATAAAACCCCACAGAACTCTTAGATGATACACGGTGTTGGGATTTTATAAATTAAATTTCATCTACTCTCTTGCTATTTTTGTTATGTAAAATTATATAAACTCACATAAATTTTATCACATAAACTTTCCAATTATGTCAAGAAACCACACCATTTTCATGGAAAGTACCATGCTTTACCTTCCATTAACCTTGAACTTAATGAAACCCTAAAAATAAAGAACTGCATAGGAGCTAATTTCATTGTGCACTAGAAGTGTAGATAACACCTACACCAAAATATAGTGCTCTGTCTGTACTTAAAACTACATCGTCATTTTGCTTTAATATTATTATGCTGTTTTGGAGAAGGTAGGAACTGAAGTAAGCTACAAATCAGTGCTAGAATTTTCAATAGTAATATTTTCATACTTTACATTTTACGAATGAATGGTACAGCATTATTTATGTACTTAGTTCTTGTTCCATATTTATGTCATTGTCCACTTTTCTGTTTTCTACATTGACCTCTGATTGTATTTTAGTTCAGTTCATGAAATACAGGTAGCACTTTTGTTCTAGCTGGATAAAACAGACTTGTTCTGATACCTGTATCTCTAACTCACTTGCAATAAAAAAGTCAGGCATTTTATTCAGTCAGGAGGCCCATACTGATGTGTTAAAGCAATTGACAAATCTCTGTCACAGGAGGAAGGAGAAAGAGAAATTGGCTTCCTCTGATAATTTCACTATCCCACCTAACACCATACTTTTGAAGACTATGTTTGCAGTCATGCTTTTCAGGGATTTATATACTGAGAATGCTATGGCTCTGACTAAGCACAAATAAATATGGATGAGGTAGTGCGACATTGTTATATTTTGCTGTGGATGATGAAAGAAACAAATAGAACATTTTATATCCTATGGTGAAATACAATGGAATTAGTATCTGTGAAAGTATATTTTAGGATTACACTCAGTACATAACAGTTTGTCTCTGCCTCTCCTTCCTCCTCATACTTTTTCTTTACTCCACCATAATCCTTATCCCAAACTTCTGGAGAATTTCTCCTCTTGCATCTGGAGCACCTCTTCCCACTCCTTCTTCTCTCAAGGTGGATTCCTTCTGGGCTATTTCTTTCACATTTTTTTACTCACTCTACTCTGCAGAATTTTCCCTTTCTTAAATACTTTTCCGTGAAGCACTACCACCTTGGCTGCAAGGTGCATCTGTGCCAGTTTGAGTTGTCTGGAACCAGTAATGTCTGGAATGGGCAGCCCCTACCACTCCTCATGGAGGCTGCCCTTGTCACCCACTACCCTGGCATATGCATCCAATATAGTGGTACTGAAAAAAATGCATTAAAATATGAATGTTTCAATTTTAAAATTTAAAATTCTAACAATTTTTTTAAAATAAGCTAAAGGAAACTGTGTATTTGAATACTATTGTGAACTGAAAAAGGAGGGATTTTCTTTATTTCTGGTCTTCTAAAAAGTATCTTAGTCAAATTACTGTTACTTATCATATTGTCTTCATTGTAATTTATGCCATATTAAATATTTATTTCAAAATATTAGAAAATACCATAGGGAAATATTTTGAAATTCCATCTTAGTAAAAGGACATAACTCTCAAAGAATAACATTATCTGTCAAAATACTAGCTATGTTTCCTCATGTCAGATTTATCTATGTGTGTTAATAATTATTTAAAGTCACCTTCTGAACAAGTAGAAGGTAAATATTATTGATGAAAATAAGTAGAAAATAATAACTCAAAATAGAAAACAGAAAGAGTGAAAAACAAACCCTGACAGGATGATACCTGAAGCACACAGAGTACAGATAAAATTATGAGTTATGTAAAAAATTAAGTATTGATCACTGGACATTTGATTGCATGCTCCAATCTGTACCACTGATGATAAACAGAGAGCCTTCTTAGCAAAGTTACTGAGCACTAAATGTACATTTCTTTGAGTTCTTTGAGATAAATCAGATTCTTAGTGCTATTTAAGACTCCCCTCTAAACTTTCATAGTTGTTTACAAATGTAAGAAACCACGCTGAACCATTGAAATTACAGGACAGCATGTGGTGGGTGCCAGCTACATATTCTTTCTCACAGAAGGATACTATGTGCCTGAACTTATAAGAGTTGTGACAACATATCCTATGCTACCTGGGAGATTTTTTTCTGAGTAGTAAATTATAAGACACCAAGGTTTGCAAGTCTGAAGGGTTTTGCTTTTTGTAGATTATTTCTATTGATATGAGGCAAAAGAACTAGGAAGAGAAAACAGAACAAGGTTCTCTATTTTGAAATGGAAGACCAAGCATTTAGCATAATCTCAGAGCTGAGTAGAAGGATATTTTAGGATAATTTTGTCTGCCATCTTCCTTTCATTTATTGAATGTTCATAGGATATGTTATCTTCTCTTTTTGTCTTCTGTTGCTGTTTTTTTTAATGCTTTTCATACATGAAAAAGAGAATACTTTGAAAAAAATTACTGTGTATTCGAAAATAAATTGCATATTTATGATAAGAAAAACATCTCTGATGTTGTCAGAAAAAGAAGTAATAGAAATACGAAATAAATTACACACCAAAGTAATTTTGACTCAGAAAAAGATGAGTGATACAGACAAAATGGTCAAGACTGTATGATAAAGACAATCTGTTGTCACTACTTGAACAAGTGCTCATATAACCCACTTTAATAAGATCTATAAAAAGTAACTTAAAATGTTTCTTCCTTTATTTCAGCAGATACTGCTTCACATGCTATACATGAAATAACTTACACAACTGTATTATAATTAACCTGCATTTTTTATTTTGTTCAATGCAGCTAATAGGGTATTTTATTGTATTGATTGCATTATTTATTTTTTCCTAAATTTAATTGATACCTGTAGAGTGGCAACTGGCATTCATACCTTGATTGTAGAGCAACCCAGCACACCTTTAAAGTAATTACCTTTAAAGTCCTAATTACCTTTTATGTTTTACACAACATTTTAAAAGAAATCTTCGTTTACAGTGAAATTATGCATTAATCACACCAAGAATGTACACGTGCTTGTAATATTTTCTTAACAGAAGCAATTACATGCTTCCTCTCCGGATTTTACAAGCCTAGCTGTGTCCAACTAATGTGATTTAATACTAAGAGTCTGCTATACAGCTGAATATTCTAGTTTGCTACAAAGGACATAGGAAAGAAAGAAGGATTTTAGCGTATTCACCTAAAAATTTTAATTCCCCTGTAAATGTTACAATTATAAACAATTAGTAACTGTTTCCATAATGCTAAAATTCCAAATTATTTATCCAGTCTATTTAAAGTATGTAAAATAATATTTGTGCTTATACTGTAATGCTAAATTATGTAAAGGTAATATCAACAGAGTATCAGAATGAAAGAGATGTATTTCTTGAGGGTTAGTAGAAAGCTTTTATCTGAAATATTTTTTGTGGTAACAAGGTAAAAATATACAAGGAAAATACATATAAGAAGTTATGCACTGCATTTTGAATAAAGTAAGCATTTTTTCATATTTTTATGTATCTGTGTTTATCTAAGTATATGTATATTTATATGCATGCATGTATTTACACATGCATTAATTATGTCTTTTAGATAATACCATCTGGTAATATCAGAGTAAAATTATTCCAAGGGAACAAAGACTTTATTTGGTGATAAAAAATCAAAAACTTGTCTAACATTATAAATATTACCAATTTACTTCATCTGACTTTCATCTCCAGAGTAGGAATGAACTAAACATCTTTAGAGGTAAAATAGCTAAAGCAAGCAGTTTGTTAAGTTTGATTTATTTATTTCTATTTTGAACACCACCTGTACTGTGTTTGGAGCACATTAAAACTCTGATAAAAATTAAAATAAAGGTGATTTATCTTTTCAGATTTTTAAAGCTACAACTCACAATTATATGCCACTTGATAAATGCTAGCCAGAAGGTGCTCAATATTTTTCTAAATTTAGCAGCCTCAATAGTGATAATTTCTGAAGAATTTTAGTCCAGAATTTTATTTGGTCAGTTTATTTTCCTCATATGTGATTTATGATTGATTCCTACGCCTCCAAAAAAAGTGCACACTGAAACTATTTAATAAATTAAACAAAAATAACAGGGAAATGTTATTAACAACTAACTGGGAAGAAGTTCAAGTATATTTTTACAAACACAAATGGCCCATCTTGTTGTTCTTTCTATTCATACACCATACAAAGCATCAAAGGTAGCATCTGACCCCTGAGCCTCCACCCACCACTGTATTCACTGTTTTTAAACTTCCTTATGTTAACATTTATTATCTTCCCAAAACCTGTTTTCAATAATGATGTTTTCCTCTGTCATAGGCTCCTATTTACCTAGTTAGGTAGCATTTGAACTACTTTGACAAGTATGTATTGAACAATAAACACCACTTCCACAACCATTCTTTATCCCGAGATCTGTGAGGAAATATTAGCTGTGACAGAAACTTTCAGTCTGACAATTCAGTGGAAGAGAAGAATGAGGGTGACAACAGACAACCAACACATTTGAGAGACTACAAAATGTAATTGCAATTGCATGGGGGGATAAAAAAACTGAGATGTTGACACAAATTATTGTTGAGAAGCAAATCACTGGGAAAGAAAAGATTGACAGTATAGGCACTGTTTGAAATTTGAGTAAAGACTTTTCTAAGGTGATATTTTGAAACAGCAGCAATGGACAGCCTGGGGAATTGGGAGTAAAAATGGAATCATTATGACCTGAAGGGGTGATTAGCTAAATAAACAGAATTAGAAAGAATGGACTGTGAAGAAATCACATGACTTTCTAAGTTCAAACATGGCAAAACCTAGAGGATGCAGGAAAGTGGTGCTTTCTAGGTGGCTATCCAGCGCAACATTCTCAATATTGACCAAAAAAGACTGAGACAAATGGGTACACAACATTTTCGTCATTTTCTCAGCTTGTTATTAAAATAGCTTTAAAAGGCATGAAGAATGTCAACATTGTTATCAAGAAGTTTGCAGTTCTTTTCCAATAGAAAAATATAGACATATTTTGTTTTCATTGACTGAGATTTTATAAGTTTATGATACAGTTTTTCTTCAGGGTTTCAGCTGGACTTGCTAAGATGGTGAATATACTGCAGCCCTAACTCCTGAATCCCATAAATCTGCTGATAATTCATGGGACCACTAATGCACCATATTCTTTAGAAGGAAAGAAAGTGTAGCACACGTTAAGTGATTATTTGTCAACCTGCCCAAATAGGGCATGTTATCTCCTTTGGGCATGCCAATAATATGAATGTATTTCAAACAGTTAGATAAATGTATTTTAATTCACAAGGATTTACTACATTTTTTTAGGCCCATTTCTTATTCAGATGCTGATTTTCAGGCATCTCAGGCATGCTTTCTGTGTGTGATTCCTTCGCAGCTATATTTTCACATACCTATCTCTTTTTTTCCCCTCAGCTATTTAATGAGAGTGCACATAATACTGAATGTCTTGTAGGCTTGTAATTTTCTCCTCAATTTCTTCATTTTTTGTCTCTGTCAAAGTTTGGGTTTTCCTTTGAGATGAGTACTTTGAAGTACCATTCACACTGACATTTTACAGATTGTACTTACGTTAAACAATACCATATTCCTTGAGCAGTCTCATTGCACTGAATAGCTTGGTAGGGTTTTATTTTTCGCAGTGTAAGTAGGAAAATCAGATCCTCAACCTAAATGGAAAATACTAGGAAATTCTGGAAAAGACTGAGTTTTTGCAGTTATGAGTTCTATTTTCACTTCTTCAACACTGAAGAACATCAGTTAGCAACCTTTCTCACCATCTGTGTATTCTTTAAAGATATCTAAATTCTTTCATGTACTTTCACATTTCTTAATATATGTGAAATAAGTGGCACCTGGTGATGTGAAGAAGCATGGACAACAGATTGAAAAAGATGATTCTCCATGCTCAACGCTGCTCTCCGTGAGATCTCACCAGGAGTGCTGTGCCCATCTCTGGGTTCCCCAACACAGGAAAGACACATGCCTCTTAGAACAGTTTCAGAGAAGGGTTACAAAAATTTTCCAAGGACTGGAACGCCTCTTCTACAAAGGCAGAGACAGCTGGGGTTGTACAGAAGAAATGGCCCCAAGGACACTTTATTGTGTGTCCTTTCAATAGTTAAAGGCATGATGTAGGATAGATTGAGAAAGTTTATTTTTTTTACTGTGTATTCTATAGGTTTCCTAACTATAAACTCAAAGGCTGAAGAACAGCCCAGGCATGGGCATCTTATATGTGCATTAGCATAGAAGTTATCTGCAGAGATTTTCAGAGAGAATAAAATCCCCCTAGTTACACAGCTATTTGCCATTGGAAGATAATTATGAAATTCGTGCTCATCCAACAAAAAGAGAAGTTAGAAGAGAAAAAGTGCCATTTAACTCCCCCTTCCTACAGCTTCAGTGCCCCTTCTGGATCTTGAAGGACTGTCTTGTACTCCTCATCTTTAGGATAAAAATAACCCATTCTCCGGCATCAGTCAGCTCTTCTGAGAACCAATCTGAATGTTCTCACTGTTTCTCCGAGAACAGTGTGTTCCTTACTGACCGCAACCTAAAACAACATTAAATATCTAGTAAGTAATTTTAATTAAATTGGAATTTATTTTGATATATTTCATGATGAATGACCTACTACAAATAGAGGTAGCAAAACCAGCCCATGACTAAGAAAAATTCAGTTTCCATATGTATGTTCTGGATTTGATCCATTATCATTTAAATTTTTAAACTTCATAAAAATGGTAATTTATTTACTTGCATGAATTCATTAGAACAGGAAATCAGCATTTCAGTCATTCTGTCCTTTTTCAAGGTTAGTGGAAGCTGGTGATTTCACATACTAACAGATTCATGCAAGTAATTAAAATATTCATTTTTATGAAGATTGAGATTTGAAAGAAAATTATTTGAGTAATTACTTTTCCTGATGAGTACAGTCTGTGTTTTCCCATTGTTAGAAATGAATAGAGTTGATAGCACAGGGGTATACAGGATACCTCATCTACTGACAGCTGCTATGTTTTCATTAAACCGAACTCCAGACTTACAGAGAACATGTTAATTGTTTTCTGCTTCCCTCTTTGAGGAATATTAAACAGTGCACAGGTTAACTATACTTTATCTTAATGAGTTAGCACAGATTTTAGATTTTAACTAATGCAGCAACAGAGAGGAATTATTCCTACACCCTCTTTCTTCAAAAACTATCAGGTCTTACTGCCTAATCCCTGGAATAATCTCAGATGATCTGTGATGACAGTGCAGAATAAAGAGAGGCAAAAAATTGGGATTGCATCCTAGCTACTTATGGTATAAGCTCTTAACAATCATAAAGAAGTTAAACTCTACCTTTTGATGAAGAAACTAAATATACTGCTCCTTTTGGACCACAAGATTATTTTACCACTATTTATACTTATAAGATAGTGAATTCAGTACACAGTGGTCAGTCAACATTGTGACTGTTTGACAGCAACAATGAGCTCAGAAAATGTGCAGGGAAAATTGTGATGCTACGGAGCTATTAGACTGCCCTTTAAAAAAGAGCCCCATGGATATATCATGAATGCCAGAGCAGCCCTTGGTGCTTGCTAGCAGTTTAACTGGCTTTTTTTGTTCTAGAGCATGAGAAGACTATTATTACACTTGGTCTATCTTTGTCCCATCCCTTGTGTGTCTTTAACATCTTTTTCAGCACTGAGATTTTGTCAAAGCACAGCTGCCCCCTTAATATTTGCACTTAATATTTTTTGTCAAGTATTTAAATAGAAATAAAAATAAAATTATAATAAAAATTACCCTACCTTAACTATTTTAATTATGACATAATGTTTTAAATGGTTGATTTGATCCTGGAATTTTGCTTGTTTGCATTTGGGTTTTTATTTGTTCGCTAGTTTGTTTCAACAGCTGCCAATATAATCTTACTTATCTCATACAGATGAGAGAGAAATAGCAGTTATATATGAGGTAGACTGGATTCTTTTCCAGTTTGACAAATGACTGGACATACATTCATTAATGCCTTTATAATGTTACCTGATCAGCAAAAAAAAATGTTAAGGGAAACAAGAAAGGAAATAACTTAATTCTTCACTGACTTTTTTATACTTCACACCACTCAGGATAGATACCTAGGGACTGAAAAGCATCTAAGGTAACCTCATTATATTTCTTTAAATGGTCGTGTGGGAAAACAGGAAAATTCACAATTTGCTGAGAGAAATACAGGAATTCTTATATGCAATGTCCAAAGTAAAAATAAAAACTACCACATAGTTTGATTAAGGATAGCCAAAGTGGATTCAGGCAGGAGAGGTCAAGCTTAACTAACCTGCTGGAGTTCTTTGAAGATATTACTGCCACAATAGATAAGGAAAATTCAGCAGATGGTAGTATATTTAGATTTGCAAAAGCTCTTAACAAGATTCCACATCAGAGATTAATGACTAAGGCAAAAGAGTCATAAAATGGAGGTAAAACATAAGAGTAATGTTAACCTTTCCCTTGATACAAACAGTTTTTCAACTGGAGGCAGCCTGATAGGTCATTTTGCAGAGTTACTGTTCATAGTTTCTGGAAGTGTGAGCAAAAACTGACTGCAGAAGTGATAGTTTGACTAGAGACAGAAGAAATACATATGGAAAAGTGAGAGACAATGAAATTAGTTTTGAAAAGAATTTAAATATTTTGAACAATTCATTTTAAGGTGCATACCACCAAACCAGCATAATACACTTAGTTGTGGAAAAGGGAGATGCTTGTTTATTTCGAATTCTTTTTGCTGGGCCAGAATATAAGAATGAAAATGAGACTGTTTTTTTTCTTTTTGAATTTTTCATGGAAGAATAATTATAAATTCTTCTCAAACTGTCCGCTTGAATTGCAAATTGATTTATGTACTTGCTGCAGAAAGTTTTGAGGACCTCATGAGTGAGTTAGCAAGATCAAGCTGGACTGGGATCTGAGAAACCTGATGTAGTTGAAGATTTTTACACAGTACAACTGCTTTCTATTTTGCATTGCTATTTAAATCAGTGTAGAGCAGCAATGCAAGGAAGAAATTAACAAAATTAAACTTGCAAATTGTCCTAGAAAAGGCTGGGGTGAATTTAACTAAAGTTTCTGATGTTTGACAGGGGAAAGAAAGACAAAAAGAGGAAGGGAGGAAGAGAAAAAGGAGAGAGAGAAGGAGGAAGGAACAAAGAAAACTACACATATCTAAGAATGTCCAGATGAGATTAGTATCTATTTATCTCGCATTTTTCCAGCACCACTCAAGGCTCTGAAGAACTGGCTGCTATTTAGATGCTACTGAATTTAGAGAGCAGAACATAATTTCCCAAATAAGAGGAATATGGAGTTCCCACTTCAGCCTGTCAAGAAAGCATGTCCATATAATTAGAAATATGAGATGAGTTTCTGTAATTTCTGAATTATAGTATCACGCAGCTCACCTAAACTTCACTTATGATCCTTTTTATTTTCATTTATAACCAATATGCCCTAAATGCTAAAATTCTTCTCCTATACCTAACTGCAATTTCATTGCATTTAAAGATGAGATGAGAGTTGTAATTATTTGTTTGTTATTGTGATATTAAAAACCATTATGAATAAAAAATATTTTTCAGTTTTGTATTTCTGCCAGTAGGTGGTACGAGAAGTTTCTACATTTGGTAATAATGTTTGACTTCAGTATTGCATGTTTCTGTCACAGCAAGTTATATGTTTATACTCTCCTGAAAAATATTGTATTACTTTATGTACTTTCACTCAAGGACAGATTTTGATTCAGTTACTATTTCTTTCAAGGATGATGCATATAAACTATGCTTTATAATGCACAGTTCAGAATCAGTGTGATGAATGTTTACATCATTAGTCAGTTTTCAATCAGAAAAGAATATTAAAAATATATTTTATAAATAGTTTTAAGGCACATGAATCTTCATCATACAGCTCAAAATTTAGGTAGAAATTTTTTTAGCAATATTTGCTGACAAAATATGCTGAGATGAGTCAATCAAATATTCTTACTACTTCTGTTTAGATCTTAGAAAATTATATGCTGTTTTGCTGTGGAGGTCTTTCTAGTATATAGGTATACCTGAAGTATAAATGTCTTTTTTCTGTTCCTACTTGAGGCACAGTAGGAATAAAAAAACTGCAGAGATATTAAAAAGTTGCCTACAGAAAATATTCAACAAAATACCTAACCTAAAGGCTAGACCATTTGAAGTGCAGCAATACTTGAACTTCTTGTCTTGCTAGCAGATTACAATAGATGCAAAAAAAGGGAAGTATTTTGGTACAGGCTAATTGCTTTTAATAAACTGAGGTAAGTATGTCCATGAAATAAACAAAATTAAAGCAGAATGTTTGAAAGTTCCTTATCAAAGGTCTTCTGGTTTCCAGAAATGAGGAGACAGTGCTTATTTGTGTGCATTTTCCCTAGGAAATGTGAAGTAAAGACTAAAAAAAGACTGGGGAAAAAAAAAAAAGCAAAAAAAAAACCCTCCAAAAACCAAAAAAATCCCCAAAACCACAAAACAACAAATCCACAATCCTAAAAATTACATAGCACTAACATTTTGCAATAACATTATTGAAAGCAATATCTTCAAAGGGTTGATCTGACTCAGATTTGTGACTACCAGTGAAAGCTATCTCTCATTGTCATATTAGTATATACTATAATGTGTAAATGAGATAAAATAATGTTATTAACATGTATCCTTATTTGTATGGTCAGAATTCACTGCTACATTGTGAAGATGTCATGCACTCCAAAGTGGAAAGACAAAGGAAAGTTTATGTACTTTTGCCACAATATTTTTAATGCCTTGATCAGCAGACGTACTTCAAATGTGGGGTAGCTTCTCTTAGTTCATATCAATCCTTGCTGTTATTTACATTATGCCTTTTTATAGCTAAATCAAATAGATTGTGTGTCAGAATGTTATTTTCTGCAGGAGTTTGGCAAAACCCTGGAAGGGACATGCACTAAATTTTGTGTGTTCTTATGAATTGCATGGGTTACTTGTTTGCAAATCATTGTCTGTCTGTAAACTATGAGTTCATTTGTTTTGTTCATTTTTATTTATGTTTCCATCACAGCTGATTATTCAAGTAAGGGAACACCCTCCTCTCTCAGGAATCTCACAGGACTTGACTTCCTCAGTTGTTCACTATAGGCATTTCACAAGAGAAACTGTTGTGTTTTGATGATAATCAGTATTTGTTTGTGTATGGTTCATGGCCCGAGTTCCAAGCCTGGGAAGATCCTGAGGTGTAAATGTACTCTAGCTGCCCGATAAACGAGGTAATTTGCATAATAATAGATATGATTGTCATCAAGGAGTATAATAAGTAAAAAGGTTGTTAAGAGGAGAGGTCATTCATTGTTAATTTCAAGGGAGTAGCTCCTTTGATGATTGAGTCAGAACTTTAAAGGGCAGTGTACACGTTGTGATGGTGCAAGGATTTAAGCATGACAAGTCACCTTTAAGAATTTACGTCTGTCCATTCTAGGAAAAGATTTAAAATGGGCAGTGTGATTTAGAAACGTGATATGGGGCACCTGATGGAACATGGAGATGGATCCTCTGACAGATAAGTGCCTATTGGAATGTTCAGCAAGGATTAGTAGCCTTCTAAATTCCTCTGTGCTGCACAGTCAGCGAGAATGGTAAATATTGTCAGGGCACTAAGGCCACCAACAGCCCCAAATGACCCTACGCAGTCTTCTCAGGGTTTTACCCACCCTGCCTGTGGCCCACAACCCCATGCTAACCCTCTAGGACCATCAGACCCTGTCCCAGTGATGCTCCAACCCTGCCCTGCCCAGCCATGGGCTGGATCAAGCTGGGCACATCTGCAGGCCCACGTCCCAGCTTAACTTTGACCTGTTCCCATCCCAATGCAATGGCTGATGTCCAGGGCTGGGACTGGCCCAGTAGCCCCCAATATTCTTGCTCCTGTCTTAGGAGTGCAACAGATGCAGGCTGACAGGCCATGCCTTGATAAGCCCTGGGAGGTTCCCCAGCTCCCAACATCCAGGGAGTCTCCAGCTCCTGCAGATACTTAAGAAGTACTAAAAGGCAGCTCTCAAGTGTCTCCAGACAGGGACTGTGTAGATGAAATAAACATTCTGAAGATGGAACTGCATTTATCAGCATATAAGATATTTGATATTTATAGAACATAAATTATAATTTATTAAGACTGTAATTTGTGATGGAAAAGCTAACTCATTCTTCGCTTTCATGCCTTTCTTTCATCTCAATTATCAGATCTCAATTACTGGGGTTTTTTTAGGCATTAAAGGTGATGAGATATCTGGATTCTATTTCCAAGTTTCATATTATTCCAAAGTCATGCCAAAGCTGACTAAATTAATCACCACTTAAAGATAGCTGGTAGCAGCAGAAATTCAGAAACAAGATTCATTTAACACATTGATCCATAGGAGTGATGCTGACTGAGTCATGCTGACCACTACATTGCAGCAGAAAATTCCATTACCCATGTGGTTACTTGCTGGTTTTTCACCAAGAGCGGATATGTCTGCAGCTATATTTATACACACATATGTATGATATGTGTGTAATATATGTATTATGCAAATGTGCATATGTTTTTATGCTCATGCCTTGATATATAATAATCTACTATATGCACTGAGATATAGTCCTGAGGGAATTAGCTGACTTAGTTGCTAAGCCACTGTCCATGATATTTGAGAAGTGATGGCAGTCAGGTAAAATCCATGGTGACTGGAAGAAAGCAGTCAGTCAGTCTCACCTCTGTGCCTAGAAAGATCAGGGAACAGATTCTCTTACAAGCCGTGCTATGGCACATGGAGCACAAGGAAATGATTTGAGACAAACACCACGGTTTCACCAAAGACAAGTCATTCCTACAATGAAGAGATTGCATAAGTGGACAGGGGAAGACCGATGGATATCATCTATGTGGATATCTGTAAAGTCTTTGATGCAGTCCCCCACAGCATCCTTCTCTCTAAGTTGGACAGATAGGGATTTGATGAGTGGACCGTTCAGTGGATAAGGTATGGGCTGGATGGTTGCATCCAAAGGGTAGCTGTCAATGGCTCAATGTCCAGGTGGAGAGAAGTGACGAATGGTGTCCCTCAAGGATCTGTGCTAGGACTGGTGCTGATTAATATCTTCATAAATGATATAGACAGTGGCATTTTATGCATCCTCAGCAAATTTGTGGATGACACCAAGCTGAGTGATGTGGTTGACACACCAGGGGGACAGGATGTCATCCAGAGGAAACTGGGAAAGCTGTGGAGGGATAGACCCGTGCAAACTTCATGAAGTCCACCAAGGACAAATGCAGAGTGCAGCACTCCTTGTTATCATTATGGACAGGGAGGAAATGTGATAGAGAGCAGACAAGGACTTGGGAGTATTGGTGGATGAAAAGCTGGACATGAGCCAACAGTTGCTGCTAGCAGCCCTGAAGGGCAACCATATACTGGGCTGCATTAGCAAAGTTATGGACAGCAGGTCAAGAGAGGTGAATCTGCACCTTTATTAAACTTTCATGAGATCCTACCTGGTGTACTGCACCCAGCTCTGGAGCTGTCAGCACAAGAAGGGTATGGACCTGCTGGAGAGGGTCCTGAGGAGGGCCACAAGAATGATACAAGGCTGCAGCACATCTCCTACAAGAACAGGCTGAGGGAATTGGGGCTGTTCAGCCTGGAGAAAAGCAGGCTGCTCTGAGACCCCATAGCAGTCCACCAGTGCCTACAGATGGAGGCCCTATCCCAGGAGATATTCAAGTCCTGAACTGATGAGGCTCTGAGCAACTTGGTCTAGTGCAGCATGTCACTGCTCACTGAAGGGGGGTTGGACTAGGTGGTCTTTGAAGGTCCCTTCCAACCCTATGATTCTATGACTCTATGAGAATAGCCTACAACCTAAACTGGTTTTGTTATAGATACAAAGAAGATGTTTGCCTCTGTGTTTATTCCCAGATATATGCCTCTGAAAACAAAATATTGTGTTTGGGCTGTTACTAGTTTAAGAAGACACTTGGTGAACCTGAATCTACTGCAAAAGGATTATTATACCATGAAGCCTTTAAAGAAGCATCACTGATTGCCTTAAAACAATCACTGATTGTTTTAAAAATGTATATTGCTTGGTACTGGTTTTATTTTTATTAGATACATTCTTTGGTTAAAAGATAAGTAAAGTTTACAGACTTCAAAATGTTTATTTTTATTTTATTTTTTACTAAAAAATGAGAAGGCTACCAAATTTATGACAAATGGAAGCATTTCAAAACTCTAAAACTATAATTTTCTGGAGACTGGTCATGTATGTAAAAACAAACCTGCTATATTGTAGGAAAAACTCATAGGAATACACACAACTAAAACAAAGATATCTCAAAATCCAATGATAGTAAGGTCCCATCCTATATAAAATTTATGCATATTTTCTTACTCAGTCTCTTAGAAATACTTCTGCTGGCTCTAAAACCTTAATATTCTTAAAATGCTTTCAAAAATTCACCTTTAGCATTACACAATGTCTTATATGAAGACTAAAAGACATCTGTCCCTAAATACTTTTAGTAGAAAGAGCTTATCTGTCATTTATGCTCTTTATAATTCTTGTCCTCTGAGCACTGCTGTTCTAAAATTTTATGTTCATTTATTCTCTTTTATCATCCGATTTTCTCTTTCCCATCCTCTCTAAAAAGGAGGAAATGTCAATCTCTTGTTTTCTGTTAATACATTCCTTGTTTGTCCTTTTTAGCCCAGAATTAATATTATTTCAGTTGTTTCAGGTTACAGAGTAAAAAGAAACAGTATACACATTTCACATAAGATAAAATATTCAATACCTTCAGAAATA
Source organism: Turnix velox (assembly GCA_013400935.1). Classification (NCBI taxonomy): domain Eukaryota; kingdom Metazoa; phylum Chordata; class Aves; order Charadriiformes; family Turnicidae; genus Turnix; species Turnix velox. The sequence goes on along the minus strand of VZTY01017904.1, from coordinate 8,705 downwards.
CAAAGCCATACTGTTTTTCAGAGGGATATTTCATTTGAAAGACATACAACTAATTTCTTATTCCCTAGAAGAAAATAAAGAAAAGATGCAATTATGCAGCCCAGTTTTGAAATAGTTCTTTATATGTTAGAATTCCTTATGTAAGTAATATAATTGGATAAAAGATACCTGATTATGAATACCTATTTCACTTTTATATTGGATATTGGTTTAAGAATAGAAAATCATTCTTGATAAATAATTTTTTTTGTCTTATATCTTTGAAAAAATTAAGAGAACATGGCAAGTAGATCTAACACACAGCTCTAGGATCTCTTAATGTTAGGAATTATTTTATATTTAAATCATTGCTATATACAATCAGACAACATTAGCATTACTTTGCTATTCCTAAAAATTCACCAGAGATTAATGTGCAAAAAACACTCAGGAAATTCAAAGCTTATTTTATATTAGAACTTGTGCAATAGAAATTTTATGAGGTAGACATTTCATAATCTTGGCTCTGTCAGCAGATAATTTATTGTTTTCAATGATACTAACTCGAGGACAGAATGAAAATCTAGTTCTATGACATGCAGAGTTTTGTACAAACAGCAGAACTGCTGTTTGGATATGTTCCTCCTACCACTACATAAATCCCAAAGCCAAACCCCACACTGAGTAGTTAGTACTTCTGAAACATCTTGCATATTGTTTCTCCATCTCACCAAGGCAAATCTAGGGGAATTTAGGGATTTTGTTTGGTTTTCTATTTTATTTTTTTCCAAGAGGGATCACATCTAAATCCAGATATCTTGACAACTTTAATATTTGATAGATTTTCCTAATGAAATAATTAACAGATGTAGGCTTTATTGTAAATAACATATAAATACAGCTGTGATAAAAATTATTTTAGGATGGATCCTCTGTACCTGCAAGGTTAATGTACTCTATTTCTAAAGTAATAGAAAGTGTCTTTTGGAAGGATATGTATTCTTACGCTTCTGGTGCTTAAGGTGGAGGCGAGGAAGAAAAAGTAAAGAAACCTGCATTTTTCTTCCTGGGAGGTATTAAAGAACAAGGGAAACATAAAGGATTCATGATGTAGGAGCCACATACTGTGGCAAGGCACAGAGAATTCTTAATTGGTTGAAGTGAGGAGTTGGCTGTAACAGTTAAAAAGCACAGCTCTATCCATTTAGCTCATGTTTTTCCATTTTTTTCCAGGCATCTGAATTTTCTTTAAGTACCTAACAAAAACCTGCCAACACCTCATTTCATGCTGCATTTGTAACAGACTCCTTTAAGGCTAGTAGTAAGTAGTTGCTTCTTAACAGAGATCTCATTTAGCTGTCAGTAGAAAGGCATCCTAAGAGCATCTAATAAAGTAATACTGTTAAATACAGTGTTTGGAGCTTCTGCATGCAGAATAAGACTGAATCAGCCACAATGCTTAGAATTTAAGTACCTTTTCATAAGTTTATAAATGGCTTTTGAAGGAAAAAACCCGAAGTACTCTATAAGCCAAAAGAAGAATTATGTAGACTTTTCTGAAATTATGAAGATTAGAGTTATTACTATATTGGTAGAAACTTCTTCATATTCTTTATTAAAGATGCATCCTTAAAAAGTGAAGTTGTCTAATGTAATTATAGTATTCTACATTATTCAATAATAGCGTTTCATATAATCATCAAATCACAGAATGACAGGAGTTGGAAGGGACCTTCTAGTCTAATCTCCCAGACAAAGCAACTACACCTAGAGCAGGCTGAACAGGAACACATATAGATAGGGTTTGAATATCTGGAATGAAGAAGATATCACAGCCTCTCTGTGCAGCCTCTTCCAGTGCTGTGTTACACTCAAAATAAGATTTTTTTTTTCCTAATGTTCTAATATGTGCCCTCTTGATAGGGTCACCAAGACCCTATCCTATTGACTCCTTCACTTTAGATACAAGCATTGGTGAGATTGCCTCTCAGTCTTCTTCAGACTAAACAGATTCAGGTTGCTGCGACTTTACTCAAGAGAAAACTTTCATCTGCATTATTTTAAGTATCAGGTTTGTATTTTCATTTATTTATTTTCATTTCCATAATGGGTATCAAAAAATGTTGCTCTTCTTTTTTGGCTGCTACAGAGAATCATCCAACATGTCCTGGGCATCTATTGAAGAACAAGTGTATTATGAGTTAAGACTTCCTTTTCCTCACCACTGATTGTAAAGAGAACTCAGAATACCTACCTCATCATGTGTCAATTTCTTTATTTTTGGTATTTGTAGGTAGCCAGATATGTTTTTGATATCCCTTTGTACTGCTCTCTTCTTGCCAAGGTATTTCAAGTCAATGATTGCTGGGGAAAGCTTTCCATATGTTTTGGCATATGATGATAATGATTCCTGTGTTGATCATTGTAGCATGGTAGAAATTCAGTCTTACAGGATCTCAAATGCAATCAAGGGTGCAGGCCAATTTAAGGTTTCTTTGAATTATATTTCCTGTTTTGTTTTTCTCTGTGCGTCCGTGTGTGTGTGTGTGAGATAGAGTACTTCATGCTTGTTCCATTTACCTCAGATAATTTTGATGACTACTCTTAAAATGGAAACAAACACGCAGACATATACACATGGAAGGAAAAAGGCTAGAATACAGATTACAAAATTTGAAAAAAATTTGCAAAGTAGACTACAAATCTCTACTAAAAAAATTATCAACACCGAGGTTTTTAGTAAGCTGACAACTTTGACTTTCATAATCTCTTCTTTAATTCATTACTCTCAACCTCTATTTCTATCCTAATGCAGTCCTAGGTCAGAGAGTAAAGAACTTCTGTTTTGTGTTCATAAAGGACTTTTCATAAAAGGGTTTCTTTCTGTAGAATGATATTTATTTCAAGGAAAGTGAAAAATTTTTCATACTTTCAATATCCTTCTGTTCTCTACTCCATTTTTCCCCTTCCCTGCTATTCTATTAAAATGTTATTACCTGAAGTTAAGTCATTACGTATAGAAGTTTATCTGTGTAGCAAGTTTTCAATACCAAAAACCTCTTATATTTTCCCCTAGAAAACACTATCTGTTTCAATAACTCATTTTATGAAAGAAACCCCAAAACCAACAAAGAAAGAATTAGCACTTAAAATGTAGGCTTTGTAAAACACTACTTACATGAATTGTCATGTGATTGTCATATCTGAGATGAAAAATTAATTATTTTAATAGACTTCTTGAATATCTGTGGATATTACTGTTGTAAAAACACAGCCAGGCCTTTATGTTTCATATTCACAGAAATATCTCTGAATTTTTATATTGGATTTTATTGTCCTTTTTCCATGTTTTTGAAACTGAAACCCCCTAAAAAAAATTGTTGTGCGGTTACAGCATGAAAGTTTAGGTCCATATTTCTTTCAAATTCAGATATGAGATACCTAATGTTCTTTCTGAGCCTTATTTTTTGTTCTTCTTTGACAGCACTACACAGTAATAGTCCAGTGGACATGGCAGGAGAGAATGGATCTTGTTTGACTGTGTTATTAGGCATATATCCTAACCTATTTAAGTGGAAGAAAAGTAAGATGCCTGACTTTTTCAAATGTTGCTGAACCGTCAATACCTCTTGGGCAACAATATCTCTTGGAACATTAGTTAAATTCCTTGTTCAATCTAATGTGTATGCTAAACACATATTCATAGAAATATACAGCATCCCAAGGCAGAAGAGATCTCAAAAGATCACCTGATCCAACCTTTCTTGGGAAAGTGAATTTAGTTGAGATTAATCTAATAAACTCATGAAAACTTAAAGTGAGCCACATCGCTGGAGAGTTTATTCCAGTGGATAATTGCTCTCACTAAAAAATTATTTCTTATTTGAAGATGAAATCTCTAACAGTACAATTTACACCAATTGCCCATTGAATTCTCTGTGACCCCTTGTGAAGAAAGTGCCTCTATCCAATTTGTAGACACTTTTTAAGTACTGAAATATTGTTTTGATGTCCCCCCCAAGCCTTTGAACATACCTAACTGCTTCAGTCTTTTCCCATAAGGCAGGTTCTCCAGCCCTTTGATTATCTTAGTGGAAATATCTAAAACTATTCACATAAAAAAGCTATAAACATCTTGCTCATTTCCCTAGGATTCCCATTTAGTCACCAAAAATAAGAGACTGATATTGCCCCAGAGACCAATTCAGAGGTTAATGAGGCTCATACCCGAATTGTCTTTTGAAACTGCTGCTTTCTTGCTATATGCACATAAGAGGGAGATTCATGATGAATTTCCATGATCCCCTAGACCCTCTCTTTCTCCTTTTCAAGTTCTTCTATTTAAAGTCTATTAGCATTTTAACTCCTTGCTGACATACTGGAGACACATAATAAAAATAATGTATGACCCAGAAGCCTCAATAATTGCTCCAAAGAAGGAGCAAATGGATTAGGGAATGGAGATACAAGCATAAAAGTGAAAAAAAATTAAGAATATGGTGCTACTAAAATGATCACTGTAGCTGGAGCTCTCTAGAAATGAAATAGATATTGGCAAGAAGGAAAGACACTTCTGTTTGTAAAGGCAACTAAAACCAGAGTAAGTAAAATTTACTGAAAGGTATTTTTAGGCTTACATATATAAATTATCATGTCTATATATATCAACAGAATGAGGAACTATCAGATTGTACTAAAGAAAATTAGAAAGCACTGCATTTGAAGAAAATAAACAATTTCATATCTATTTTTTAAAAAAGAAAAATGACTGAAGCATTAGAACAAATAAGACTCCTAACTTGAGTTGACAGTTTTGGAGGGCTTGTGGAATGCATGGCCCAATTCATCTCTACACACCTATCCTGAGTGTCTAAATCTTGATATTCTAATGTGAACTAACTTCCTTGGATATTAATCTGGCAAATTGAGATGCATATTCAAGACAGTTGGCAAAAATCAGATTTTAGAAACTTGGATGCCATATCAAATTAAATTTTTTTTTTGCCGTACACTGTAATTGCTTCAAGTCCAAACTATCTGTAATCTATATAATAGCAAATGCTAAAACTGTTAAATGAAGAGCCCAGTTTGGATATCAGTTAAAATATTTAGTACTACAAATAAGCACTTCTAAATCACAGGATATTGCAATTACAATTAACTTGCTACCAGCTGGAAGACCGATCCACACCAAGTCCAGACTCAGACAAATACACTATATAAAAGTGAAAATGGAACCTTGCTAGTTCTGAAGAACATAATGGAATAAAAATATGAGTACTCTGGAGTACATAAAGTATTTCACAGAATTTAAAATATTTGAATTATTGTGGGTACAATGCCATTATTTACACATAATAATAAAGTGTGATTGCCAAAGGTAGTCTTTCATGGATTTATTCCTACGTATATGGTGTTCATGGCTCTGAGCTGATGCTGCAAGTAAGTAAAGAAAAAAGATGCTATAGAATATATAAGGAGAATAATCAATGAAAGTTCCAATGGATAACACAATATTCAGGTAAAGACTAAAACCGAGATTTTTGGATTACAAAGTCTTAACTGAGGTGGTGGTGGTGTGAGAATGACTGGCTAGTGTTGTCCACAGTTCTGCTTTCATAACTATGTAGACCCTGGAAACATGTTGAACTGCTTAATTTCATCATTCATTTAATTTCTCTCTTGAGTTTCTGCAGTACTTTTTTCCTTCATCTTAGAGTACTGAGGCAAGTTTAGCAACATACAACTAAATTTTCCTTTATATTTAATCCTTGACATTTAAAAGGAAATAACACATGATGAACATGGGACATGAGAATTACTCATATCTTAAGATTTTGATTAAATTATTTAATTTTCAGGAAGTGATTGACCTCTGAAGACAGTAATACTTGTCACTGATAACTTTCATCTGTTCTTTTATTGGATTTTTCTTTCATAAAAAACCAATTTCTTATAATTTGGGCATTTTTCTAACTTTCTATTAAAACTTACAAAATTCTGATAGATTTCCTAGCTAAAATTCATCTAACTCAATACTCCAAAGATACCTAAGCCTGGTGTTTAGGCACCATTTTCTAATCGGAGACACATTACCTCACTCTGATAACAAACTGTGGATTCCAAAAATACTGTGGAGTTTGATGATTCTGTTGTAACTAAACTGAACAAAATGCAGAAATTGGCAAAGGTCTGTTCCAAGATTGTTACAATGAAATTCTACTTAACTTTGCACAAGAAAAAAATTTTTTTATATTAAAATGTATGAGTATCCCATAAGGGCATACTCATATGGTTCACATGTTTACTGCTATATCAACATTAACTATAGAAAAAAAAAGAGAAATGAGGCCATAAAATACAGCCTGGTGAGTACAGTAACTAAAATGTCCTGCAAATAAATTGGGGCACAGCAGGAAGGACTCTGCGTGTAAGCAGTAGGCTCTTAAAATTGATCATCTCACTTAGTGAAAGTTAATGGAACTCTCTCAATATAGAAACAATATAGTCAATCATGGTTCATAGTATAATTAACCACTGACTAAAGTCGGAATGAGTTGAAATTATATCATGGGTATGCAAGAAAGACAACCATGTTGATGATGTTCTGGGTTTTTGAACAGCAGTGGGAGATGTTGAATGTCTGTGCATTTAGATACTGTGTAACTAACCAGGATAGAGAGTCAGATTTTTTACATTGTTAGGGAATTTGAAAAGGTAGTTCTGGCTTCTACTGGAATTTCAAAACATATAGTGTGTTTCTAAAATCCAGATCTGAATTTTAGTTGTGTTACGTAGTCATGATAAATAAATATATTCCTTCAGAACTACCATTCAAATTATTTATAGACTACCTCCTGATAATTTAGAAACATGGGTGTTGGCATGTCAGCCAAAAATCAAATAACAGGTAATAATAGTGATCTGTACTTTAATGAATATAGCTAGTTCAAAAATAATCTAAGACAGTGAATAATAAACTGTTTTGGTGATGTGTGCAAAGAAATGAGACTTCGTCCTGGAAGCATCAATGGCCATTGAAAGAAAGAAACTCCAGCAGGAGAAAATTGCAAAATGACTCCTTTCAGTGTCAGGAAATCATTCCAAATATGTAGAAAAGCAGTCTCAGTGCTGCTAAATGGATGAAAAACAGGCTAAAATTGATTAGAAAATATAGTAATTATGTTTCTAAGCAAACTAAGTCGAGTGGCAACCACTTTTGAGTCACCTTTGAAAATAGTAGTAACTTTAGAAATTACATTGTAAGTTTTCAGAATCATCTCTTGGTCTGGTTCATTAAGGATTAGTACTAAATGTTAACTTTATTGTTTTATTTTATTATTTTTTAATAGCATGAGACAATGTCGTGAAGATTCAGAGTTTTAAAATAGTGGTAAGTATTATTGAAAGAGCCCTGGATGAGAACAGCCAATAAACTACCTGCATCAGATTTCTTAGTTTCAATGATTAACAGCAGGGCAAATAACACAGATACCAGTTAAAAATGCCAAGAATTACAAATAACTAGACAGACCAGCCCAAACATTTTGCTGGTAATGCACTGGAATGATGTTAAGTTCTCTTAATTTCATGGCATTATGGTCTATGTTCTTCTGATAAGAAAAATGAAAGACAGGCTCAGACAATTTTATCATAATATAATGTACTTGAGGCATACCCTCCTTATATTGGTATAGGTACCTAAGCAATATGTAAATCATCAGCATTATATAGTGTATTGGCTGATTAGCCATGAAAATGTGAATTTGAATTTAAGTAGTTTTGTTTACTTCCTAAGATATTGTTTCTTGTTACAGAAATAGTGAAAGATCTGATCACATTGCACTTGCCTATGACTGAAGCATGCAAAGTTATTATTTGGTAACATCAAGTCATTGTAGATACATGTCATAGTTTTACAATAAGAAGGGAACAATAATGGGGAAGAAAACTTATCAGACAGCAGATTACACTGTAGAAGACTCAAATATAGGTGAAAGCTGCTTGAGATATTACACAAAAGTGTGTTTCTTATGTATAAATATAGTCACCTTCATGTTGGAAAAAGCAAATAGCTGATACTGAGTATCTAAGAAAGACCAAAAAAAGTTAAGTCAACATTTACAAAGTTGTTCACAGTATTATAATTTTAGCCTTTTATCTAGTCTAGCCTTCTTTAAAGAGTTTTGATTATTAAGTTCTACAAAATACTCAATGGAAAGACAAACTTGCCACTTGGAATTACATATTTTGGCAGCTATAGATACTCCAATACTCATAAAATATGGCACATATCATCATAAGGCCATAATGCCACTGCATAAACCAATCTTTTTTGTATGATTTCATAAAAAGGAGCATTAGATGAGCAACAACTAAAGAAATTTAATACAGTTTTGAGGATGTTAGAGAAAGCTTCTAGTTTTTATCATTAAAGTAGATTTTACTCTTGGAGTAAGGGTTATTTTATTAATGGTAATATAAATTTTATTACTGACAACAAAAACTGATTGATAATATATGCAACAATATTTTCAAGATGAGGTATGAGTTTTGTTCTGTAAAGTTAAGAAGTAAATATATCCTAGGTTTGGGCAGTTTCCTTGCTCATTCAATCCTCCTGATGATCTTGACACATACATTCTTGCAAGGATTTCCATCCTCAGAAGTTTCCAACAGAACGCACAGGGCTCTGAAAAGATGCATTAGGGAGACTACCTTGCTTT
>VZTY01017903.1:200997-260521 GCA_013400935.1 Turnix velox | reverse complement strand
AGGTTCCTTCCAATCCCGGACATTGTGTGATTCTGTGAACCTGACTGGCATTGAGGCCATAAAAACATGTCATGACAAGCATGGTAACACCTTTAAGTCAAAGTGACTGTAGAATCACCCCAGTTCTCTCAACTATGTAGGTGCATAATTGAAGTTTGCAGATTATTTGTACAGTCCAGGTGTTTGCCCAAATATTTCTGGGTTTATTACAAGTACTGCATTAAGATAGTCTTGCCTACTCTCCCATTAAGACCATTACATACCTTATTCATAGTACATGAGGGCTATGAAATGCTACAGTACTTCTCAAGAGGAAACTGGCATTTGCAGAGAGTATGTGTGGGTAACATGCAGGACATCATTAGAATCAGGCTTCTTTTAACCATTCCTACAAAACAGGCCCCTAGCAATAAAAGCCAGCAAATGCACTTAACTTGCTGAATGCTATTTTGCAATATACTTCTAATAGAAGTTTTCTAAACAAGTCCCAAAAATCGTTATGAAGTCATTTATTAGAAGCCAACTCGTCACAGTGCAGAGGTAGAAATTAGGAATCAGGAGTATTCATAATTCAGTATGATTGCATGCATTTAACAGGCAACAAAAAATGCTTGGCATATATATTTATGATACTGTTGGCAGTAAAGATGATATGCACTTTGAAAAGAAATAGCTGCAAAAAATTACAAGGGTCATGAATTGTCTCCAGCACATAAGACTACAGCCAGAGAAATTTCCAGAGGTTACTCAAAAGACACCCAGGACCTAGGCAGATGATGATGAGAAGACACACCCAGCAAAGACTCTTGACCACAGAGTTGTGGTGTTCACCGCTAATTTGTCTTTGGAAACAACCACCATTTTGCAGGGCACATTAAGCCATCCGTGTCAGTAAAGTCACAGCCATGCCAACACTGTGCTAGCACCTCCAAATCCTGCACTACTTCAGACAGTGTCAGCTTAGATTTGTGCCACAGTTTTGGAAGCAGAGCTAGTGATTCAGCCTTAATAAAACAGCACATTAATTCTGTCCTTTCCTTGAACACAATGAACACTCAGGAAAAGGAAAAAAATCAAACATAAAACAGAGCTTCCCTTTACTGGCAAAATCTATGTGAAAAAATGAACTCGGGGGCAGAAAAGAGCTTTGTCTCTTCCAGGGCAAGTCAGCTGACAAGGCTATAATGACTGATGTCTGAAACCAACAGGAACTAAAAAAAAAACCAATAGATTTTGTTTTAAATCTTTATTTCTAGCATTTAGGCACTAAAGGCATAGAAATTGTTAACCTTGTGTGAAATGGACACCTCCTGGAAAGCTCCATAGTACTTATACAAAAACAACATTCAGTGATTTTTTTTAAAAATATAAGTACAGTCTAGTAGGGCTGAAAACTACTATTGTGGAAGACAACCTCTCTGAAGAGGCTTCAGACTCTTAACTCTGCCATGATGCCAAGGACACGAATTGAACTAGAGGTTTGGAGTAGGTTTGGAGTAGGTTTATTTTCCACTTCTTTCTAAAACTGTTATCATTCCTGCCTCCTCCCAACTTTGACACATTGCATTTGGACTCCAAGATGAACAAACAAAGCCCAGAGTCAAGCAGAATGAGAAAAAGAAAAAAAAACCCCATGTAACAGAAGGGTGAAAATGGCATCTAAAGCAAATCCTAAACTCAGAAAAATTGCTTCATTAAGTACCTCAAAAACAATGGACTCCAGCTTAGCAAAGAAAGCAAAACCTTGAATCATTCAAACAAAATCCGTTTCTGGGCAAAGTTCACTGTGTTTTTGTCAATGACATGAACTAGGTCAGGATTAGTTTCTCTATGTGTTGAAATACACTAACTTTATTGAGATGCTCTTCATTGTAAGGATTCCAGTTAGTGATGTGGAAATATAAATTTTGCCTCTGTGCATCACAATGGTAGCAAAATTAGAAAAAAAACTCGGCATTTCAAAAGACACACACTGGAACAAAGATTTCTGTTGAAATCAAATCAATGTTGAGAATATTTTAAAAAATAAAAGTACAGGATATAAGTCATTCCACTCCACATTTGCAGGGTTTTGCTCACTTTTCATTTGTATATTACTACCCCTTCTAAATTCCATAGTTCCTTGCATACTACATTTACACTCAAAAAATCACAATCTAAATCAAAATATTTCATTTACTTCATGGTTTTAAATTAGGGTCAAAAGAAAGAAAGATTGGCCTGTTTCTATAAGGGAGTTAAGGAGAAATTACTCAAATACATAATTTAAACGTGATTTTTAATTTTTTTTTTAATTAATGGTATAACTGAACTCAGAGAGCACTACAAAAGATTCATCATAGTGAAGAGAAGCATTCAAGGCTCAGAAGAAGACGGGAGTGTTTAGTTTTGCTGTGTTGAGCAGCCCATGAAAGCTCAAAGGGGAAATACCACATTTAACAAAAGAAACACAGCTAGGAACTCCAAAATGAGAATACTTCACATTCAAGAAGAAAAATTTTAAATTAAATAAACAACCCAACAAACAGTAAAGTTAATCCACTAAGTTTAAGGTTTTGTGTTACACTGCAATTGGCCTGTCCTAGAGAATAACTCTTTGCATCAGTTGAGTAATTAGGACTGCAGCTAGTAATGAGCATCTCAGCAGCTGTCGCTTTGTCCTGATACACATTCTATAAATGTCCATAGAGAAACACAGCAGTGTTATCACAAGCTGCCTGCCTGAAAGCAGCACACCTACGCAGTCCCTGCTCCCATTCAGACATGGATTACAGCCACACAGATTGACAAGTATCCTCAGGAGGCAGCATAAGATAACATAACACGTTTGGCAGTCAGCAAAGCTACAGCTTCAGCCAGTCCAAAGTAAACATCCCCAAAACTAACACAAACGTGGGTGTTAAGTCCTTTAACACTGCTTTGTTATCCTACAAATCCTCATTTATGAAGACTCTTTAGCTTGGAGGAGACAACCACATTAACGTTTATAAATATGTAAAGGTTGAGCATCAGGAGAATGGAGTCAGGCTCTTCTCAGTGACCTCCAATGATAGGACACAGAGCAATGGGTAAAAGTGGAACACATAAGGTTCCACATAAAAATAAGAAAAAGCTTTTTCAGGGTGAGGGTGAGAACACTGGCACAGGCTACCCAGAGAGGGTGTGGGGTCTCCTCCTCGGGAGACATTCAAACCCCACCCCAATGCCTTCCAGTGTGACCTGGTCTGGGTGCTCCTGCTCCAGCAGGGGGATTAGACTAGATGATCTCTCTAGGTCCCTTCCAATCCCTGACATTGTGTGATTCTAAAGAGACCAGGAAAGGCATTGAGGAAAATAATCTCATGAGACCATGAACGCTGGAATTCACTGTGCTTATCACTGTGGTTTTGTGATTCATAAGCCAAGCGCGGTGAAAACTCATTAATCACTTTTTCAGCAACTTTCCTCACTAACCCTTAGTGCATGGAACTAATCACTTTTTCTCAGTATATGAGTTTTAGTCATAGAAATACATATTTATACAAACTATTAATTAATCCCTTCTTGACATCTACTGTACCTGAAACATCTGGCATTTTTCTCTCTTAATCAACACAGTTCCCACAGGGTTGGCATTTTAAACACAGTTATTTTAAATAACTATAATTGTCAACACCAAATCAAGCTTTGTGCCTTTAGACAGCTGCAAAATATAATTACTAGAGACAATCCATCAATTGCTAACCCCTGAACATATCCATTGAGACACAGTGACTCAGAGAGGACATGCATTCTTCTAGTCCTTGCCACCTTCTGTATACCTACATTCATCTGCAGGACTGTACAAAAGAGCACAGAAGTCTTGTGTGAAAGTCATCATTGGATATGAAGTCATCTGCTTTATACAGCTCTTAGTAAGCAGCATGCATACAGACTAAGCAAGAACCTTCCCCTTTCTATTCCTGGTCAAGAAATAAACACCTGGAATAAAGGGATCACATGCTATAACAGTACTTGCTTTATTTTATCCTCTATTACCAAAGATCAAGGACTAAGAGAAGAAGGATGAACTTTTTATTTTTTCCACAAAAGAGAAGGTTCACTATAGGTCTGTGAACTGCTATCATGGTTCACAAGAGCATCTAGTGTGTATCTTTTTATGCTTTTTCCAGTCTAGTGTTTCAGGCGGGTCTCAACCATTGAACTGGGATCATTCATCTTTTCCAGTTCAAGGTGTAAAGCAGGAAAGGCAATCAGACTAGAGAAATGCTGAGGAAGTCTCATACCCAAAAGGCTGTTAAAAACAATAATTTTTAAAAGTTACACACTCTCACATTAGATTTGGGCTTTCATGATATACCAAGTAAGGACTTGAGCTCCAAGAGTAAGAGTAGTGTCTCACGAAGTAACCAGAAACCACATATGGAAACAAGATGACAAAGGGACAAAAAGCAGGGGTGGGAGCTGCCAGATGTGAAAACAGGCCACTTGATAGACTAAAAGGTAGATGCTGTCCCAGAGCAGAAAGGCAAGGTTTTATGCCCACAGGTGATATGGAACAGTCAGACTCCTGCCATTTGCATGAATGCTAGCAGGGTGCTGGGCAGGTGAAACACCCAGAGCCTGCAGCAGAGACAGGAGTGCTCTCTACCTCTCATTTTCATAGACAAAAATCTCTCCCACGTATTGCTGCAGTGCTCTCTAAAGCCCCCTCTGCAGGGACCACAATGTTGGCTTTTCCATTACACACAACAGAAAGTTTTTTCTCACCTCTGACACTGAAATGAGTTCTATTTCTAAAACAGCTGCCTTGCACCATTTGTCATTTAAGAGAAAGCCCTGAATAAATGGAGAGTACATTGACCTATGGCTAAGAAAAATGTTGCTAAGACACACAGCTTAATTGCATCTGTCAAAAACGTATTCCTGCTCACTACACCTGATGAATCATCACCACACACTTTCTGACTGCCAGACTGAACTGAACTCTTTAAGGACAAGTCTTGGAAATCAGCAACCTACAAATCTTTTTAAATAAAAGTCCATGAATAATAAGCAATGTGTTATATGGATCTTCACACATGTATATATCGAGGTTGGAAAGGATCTTTCAGATCATCAAGACAAACCATCAACCCAACACTGACCAAATCACCACTAACCAGTGTACCTCAGCACCACATCTGCCCAGCTTTTAAATATCCCCACCATTTGCCTGGGCAGGCAGTTACAATGCTTTACACTCCTTTCAATGAAGAATTTTTTCTTAACATCCATCCCAAACAGTTTCACATCTCATACCCATTGCTGGGGCTCAGATCCTCCCAGGTTCCTGGTTAGAACTCATTCACACCAGTCTGACATTAGCACAGCAGGACTGGTTTTTCTGGGGACACTCCAGGGGCAGTAAGGAGAACCAGGAATTTCTGCATGAGTGCTCAGCTCCCCCTGTGCTCAAACTGGCTTTTTTCCCCTCACTGATTCAACTGACACTTTGATAGGTGACAAAACATCAAACAGTCTGAAGAACAGAAAGCTTCAAGAAAAACTTACTGTTCCTTCTCGTACTTAAAGGGGCTCCAGGAAAGCTGGGGAGGGGCTCTTAATTGGGAAGGAAGGGGAGAGAGACAGTCATCGCAGCAGAACTTCAGATTACTTCTCTAAGTAAGCAGGATGCCATAAAATAAAATAAAAAAAAGCAGCATAGCAAAAACCCCCTTAGTATCAAGGACTTCTGTTAAGATTAAATTCAACTTTCAGTTCTTTCATATTTTTTTCTTCTCTCTCCAATCTCATCACAGTTTGCCTACAGTCTTTCAAAGTCAACATCAATAAGTAGACCAGGGCTATACAAACCCCAGCTACCTCTATAATGTCTCCCCCTGGCATTCCACCTGAGCTTTAAGGCAGGTTCAGGCTGCAAGTTTTGAGGGGTTTATGTGCAATGCAATTACATTTCCATGAAGGTGAAAGAGTGTTTTATGTTCCACTCGAAATACCTTACAATGTGCAGGAATTGTTCAAATCTTTTCAGCCAAATCTTGGTCAAGTTACAGTTTATTACTGACCACTTTCAAATATCCTGCTTCTGCAATAAGCCATTTCACACAACACATTGCATAGTTTATATTAAGTAAGGTTCTAATCTTTAAAGTGCCTTTATAGCCTTGATTGAGGAAAAAATTCTTTCCTTAAGAAACAACCTGCATTAGTTCTATTCTTTTACTAATAAAAAAAAAAAATCTGTGAGAGGAGGAAGTGAATTTCCAGCCACAGCTCCTTCTCTTTCACACCAATGTATGGCTCTTCAGTTCTTCAGTGAAAGCCACTTGACGACTTCCTAAAACTCATATTCCACCTACAGCAGGTAACACTTTGCTTTAACAGTTGTAATAACTCTCATTGCATGAATGGAAAGACTTCCAACATTAATGTTAATATCCTGATCAAAGAACTCTGCTTTGGTTCACCACATGTAACTAAAGAAAATCATTTGACTCTTCTCTGTACCAGCCTCTGTAAAATGGAAGATACTGATGTTAATCACAAGAAATTTGAAAGCTTGCTAAGTATTCAGTTATTGCTGGGTGGCAGATGCTAAATATTTTCAGTAGGATTTTACAACAGCAAGACTTTAATTACTGCAGGTCTTCATTTGCTAGAATCCCTGATGAACTGATAGGCAGACTCTCATTAATTCACAGCTGAATATCCAAAATGCCATCTAAGGTTGAGACAGCGATGTACACAACTTCAGCTCTGAAGTGTGTTACACTAGGGGCTTTTTTTTCCATAAGCACACAAAGACAGACCATCTCTGCTTCTCTGTGTGGAAAAGAGAGAGTGACCCTATATGAGATTGATGACCATGAAGTAGACGACCAAATTATATCATGCTCATAGCAATGCCCTGAGCTAAGACTCTCACATGGGTTTTATGGTTAACTCTAATCTTTGCAAAACCAGAATATTTTAGGTGTGTCCATCAAGAAGATATAGGTTCACTCTATACTGCAGTATATGAAGATGCACTTTCATTTGATTAATCAAACTAAAACATAGTGTACTGCACACACTGGTAAAAATGCTACTCCAACTTCCCAGGCTTCTCTAACCTGGCTATCAAGCTATGTAGGTGCTGTCTCTGCATGGAGCTCATTTGGAAGACTTAGCTGCTCCTCAAACCTCTCTTCAAATTGATCCTTAAGTTTTAAGTCTAATTAAGCCTCTCCCAGCTGCAGTAGTTCTCTTCAGCATGTACTTTACTTTCATGTTATAGTGACACAAGAATTTTTCAGTTGAGCTGGCCTGGTTTTGTAGAAGCAGGTTTTGTGTGACTGTTACAGTGAAGACTCAACAAGTGAGCTGAAGGACCATTCCTGCTTAAATTACATCTGTGTCACAAAGGGCACTAGCCCAGCTCCTGAAGTTCAGGTCTTGGTGGCAGCACCCTCCTGCTCATATGCATGCAAGCAGGCTGTTGTAAGTTGCTTCATGCATAATAATGTATTGATCCCTGCTTCAGACTTTTTGCCACCACGGGAGACATGATGTAAGCACCTAAGAAATCACTATCTGGCACCTCTGGTTTTATTACAAAATGGCTTGGATCAAGAAAGCCATCAAATTGGTTAATAAAGATTCTGAGCTGTGCTGCATAAACCAAAAAATGGTCATTTTATGAGTGCAATGATTATCTCCAGCCTCAGGATCTTCTTTCTTAGACACCGCTATAAATTTGGGGTTCTATTGTTCGCACTACAACTTTCCCAGAGCTGCCCCAGGTGATAGCAGAGCAGCAAACCTCATCATGTACTATTTGCTTACATTAGTGAAAATCCTCCTTGCCAAGGCAGCAGCTTTCACAGATGCTGCTGGTGCAGGATTACTAAAACATTTCCTGAACAATGCCCTTAATAAAGAATAGCGAGACTTAATTAAAGCACAAAATAATTAAAAGGCAATTAAGACCAATAAGAAGTTTCTGATTATTTTCCCCTACTTTCAAAACCTAAGATATGAGGGAAGGGATTGCCCAGTCTCCATGGTTTTCAAATGGCTTTTAGAAAATGAAAGAACAAAGAAAATATTAGACAAAGATGTGTAATAAAGGTTTCAACAAGGCAATCAAATTATAGATTGAGATAAAAGATATAAAAAGACACATGTTTCTCATGCAAATAAAAATCCATGTCTCACTTATCTCACTATATAAATGAAACACCTTAAGTTCTGGGATACAAATGCATAAATTCCTTGCCCGTTGCCTTCAAACAATCCTTTATTCCCTTGATGCTTATTTTGATGGCCTGGGCTCACAGCGTTTCCAAAAACATAATTATTTGAAACAAAATGGGTAGCTGGAGCAGGAAACATTCTCTAACCTTGAAGAAACACCTTGAGAGCAATTCAGTTTGAGATTATTCTTTCCTCCTTTTCAGGAGGAGAGAAAAGGGATTGCACAATACCTTCTATTAAATTTTATAGTAATAACTCAATACAACACTTTTATGGCTACAATGAAAAAGTCATTGAAAAACAAATCCTTTCAAGTTTCATTACATTAAGAAGAGGATGTTGATGAAAATAAGAAAATGTTTAAACCTAAAGATTGAGGGATTTTGTTTTGTGGGTGGTGTTTTAGGGCGTTTTTGTGGAGTTTTGGTTCTATTTTTAATTTGGGTTGGGGTTTTTTGTGGTGGAGGCTTGTTTGCTTGGTTTTTTTTAATAAACACAGCTTCACCTACTACTCAAATACTGAGAGACTGGAAAAAGCAATTGATTTGCAAGTACTACTGTGTGCCAGATCTTCCATCCTTTCTCCTGAAGGGTATGTGCTAGAGCACATAATGGTACTTACAGTCACCTCTTTGTGAAATAGAGCAGGCCAAACACAACTCTAGTAGAACAGAAAAATCACAAGACAGTCTTTCCAGTCATCCAAAGAAA
This sequence comes from Turnix velox, assembly GCA_013400935.1. NCBI lineage: Eukaryota > Metazoa > Chordata > Aves > Charadriiformes > Turnicidae > Turnix > Turnix velox. Next base: position 251,593 of record VZTY01017903.1, on the reverse strand, counting down.
GAAGGATGAGAGATTTTTGCTAAGATAATGAATTAAAATCTAGAATTGTGATGTGTTTGCATTTTCTTGTTATTTACTCAGACTACAAACTGAAGAAAGTGAGAATTTCTCCCTCCCTACCTCCTTTGCAGTAACGACTGGTACAGAACATGATTTGTTCAGTGCAGCTACCTCTAACACAAACAATAAAAGACATGTGCTCTGAATATGAACCTGTGACTGGCAGAGCTAAAGATGGACATGAAAGATGCTTATCAAGTTTATGTAATTGATTATTTTTCTGACTCAGGTTTGCAATAAAGTGTGAAAGAAAAAAAAAAAGCAGACAAAATAAGCACCTGTAAAACAGTTTACATATACAGTGAACAAGCACATGATTTTTTACCTGAAAAAAAAAAACAGAGAAAGGAAATAATCTTGGGCATATGCTGCATTAGACCCCTAAAAAGCACCTTCATCCACAACACAGCACCATTTCACCACACTCCTTTTCAATCCTGCTAATTTCCACTCAAGGCAACACTGATTCAGAAATAAGCCCATGCAAACAGAGGCACTGCTGTAGCCTTTTCATTCTTCTGTAACTCCTCCTCCTCCTGGATGGAACAAACCCATTGAGACCATCACCTCTTCTAGAGAAGAGTTATCATGCAGTATATGCATACAACAACTGACAACACTTGGCCCTAGATTAGTTTGGATCTCAGACAATAAACTGTTTATTAGTAACTTTTCAGAAAGCCAAAATCCACAGAGCAACAGTTTCGAAGGCTGCCATCTCTTGAATTTAATCAATGCTTATCATCACGTTTCAGAAAGACTCCAAGGCAAAAAGTTGTCACAGGTATTTGTTACGTGGGACCCAGGACATCATTTTAACAGAAGCTAAAAGGAGCTAGAATTGGTCTTGAAGTCAGCTTTAAAATAGAGATCGAGTGACAACTAGTGGAGATTCTCTTAAGTGCATCTCCATGGACTTCTCTGCACGACATAATCTGCATCGAGATCTTATTCCATTAAAATAAATCCGAAGCAATCCAATTACACTGAAAAGTTTTTCAGAAAAATAGTGTATGTATATGCAAAGATAAGGGGAATATTAATGTGTTCACGTGACTCTAAGCCATTTCTTACCAACCCAGTAAAGCTCCTTGGACATCTAGGTTTAAAAAAGCCAAGGAATCATAAACAGAAGAAGCCATTCCCATAGGAAAACACAAGGGAAATCAGACCATCAGCCATTTCAAAATAACGAATAGGTGGGAGTGCAGATGGAAGAAGTCAGAAGTGAAGAGAAAATAGCATGACCTTCCTTCTGGTGCATCCCTTTCCTTAGTGTTCCAGTTGTCTACTAAAAGCTTATGGCTCCCAGCAAGAGGCTGGGATTGAACTATCTTGTTCAACAGCCCATGAAACTCTCCTCCATGAATTTCTCTAGTCAGTGCAGTCTTTCAGCTTCAACAATATAGTGTAGAGGTGAGTACCACAGCTCCATCCTGGAGGGAAATATTTTTCATTTTTAAAAAAATGCTACTCATTTCATTAGATTATTTCTAATATTTGATTTATGAGACATTTACCAATCATTCCCTAATTTATTTTTTCTCCCCTTCTTCATGATATCATTACTCTTCTCCCATAGCCTCTAATTTCCCTCTTTTTCAGGCTAATAAGTCCAGAAATTCATGATTTCATGTACAGTAGGAAAAAAATTTTTCATTTTCTTTGCCTTTTTAATTATCTCTGAACATGGAGCTATTGCTCCAAAAGACTTATTAGGAGCAATTTTCCCAAAGTAGTATTAATTGACACATCATTGCTACCCTTAAGGATTCTGAGGTGGTTTTGGTAGGGGAGGGTAAAAGTTTGTTCTCTTTTTACACGCAATATTTTGCATTCACCAATGGTGTATCTTAATTGTCATTTTATCACCTGGTCACTCAGTATTGAGAGAACCTCTGCAAAATTGTTTTTAAATCTGGCTATTCTGATTATTTTTATACCACCATTATGTTTTACTCATAGAATGCCATAGCACAGTACTACAGCTTCAGCGCAGTAATCACAGCATTAGGCTGATAATTCTACCACACAAACAACTAGGATCAAACAAGGACAAGAAATTGTATCAGGGCCTTTGAAGTTTTTGGAATCTACCCTGCCCAGGTTTCCTGTCCAAAGCGCTGCAGTCCTAGTGAATATTCACTGAGAAAGCTGTGGCTGATGTTACTGTAACAACTTCTGAGTTTGTTAAAAGGAAAGAAAGAAAAAGTGAAAGATGGTAGAAAAATGTGACAACTATACATTGTTTCAAGAATCCCCAATTAACATTATTCATTGCTAGTCACAGGGAGCTGTTTTTCCAAGGTGCATTAAATAACTGCTGAAAGGATAGAGAGAAAGTTGTAGATCTGTCAGCTTTTACTATTATTGTACCTCTCCTCTTGAGCTTATGTGCCCTGTCTTTAAAACAAGTACAAAATCAAGTTTCTGCTTCTCCTGCCTGCAATACTAACTCCAAGTGTTCATAAAGCAGGAGATAAATTAAAATCAAAATCCAACACTGTGAAATAACCTCACGATTTTGGGGGGGAAAAAAATTTGCTTTTTGAAGGTATGACTCATCATTTGACTGCTTGTGGATTGGCTGTATCATTACAATGAGACTAGCAAATGTGTCAATTAATTTATTAATATCTGCAGTTTCAATTTTCATGGCAGGCAGAGAGCTATGAAATACTGAACAAGAAAACAGTTTAATCTCTCTCCGGAACACTTCAGGTTTTTAAATCATCTCGCCATTCAATCGACATACTGAATGCAGCCTGCTCAATACATAAATGCAATAAATTAATGTGGGCTACAGATAAGATTCAGATTCTGCAGAAGCTAAAACTTTCTCAGGAAAAAAGACTTCTTAGGTATTTCTTGAGGTGCCCAGAAAAATTTTCCAGACATGACTCCAAATAGCAAACACTGCAGCATTGTTGCCCTAGACACAAACACAAAGACTGGACACACTGGTCAGCCCTCCCAGAAGGTAATGATGACACTACAGTGGAGATGCCGAGGACCAGATATTCATTACTATGGCTAAGTCTGTGATGTGGGTAAGTCACCCAGACAGATTTGGAAGACAATGACCACAGCCAGTGCCCTTTCACTACCAGCAGAATGCAGGGCATCTGGGGACAGTTCATAATTCATGCAGAGACATCTCTTCAGGGACCGAGACAGAAAATTTGCAGAGCTCTAGCAAGTAGTCACACAGCCCGTATCAGAGTGTAGCTATTTATTTTCAAGACTTACACTTTCACAACCGAAACTGTTGACCACAAGTAGAGGGCTACATGAGGGTATTCTTGGTGTTCAAAACAATATGGCCACATATGAGACTGGATCTTGGTTCTGTGTTACTGCTTTCCTTCTAGCTGCTTGGTTCCTCAGGCTCACCAGGTGTAATCTGTTCCTATGAATGCTCACCTAAACAAGTGCCTGATTTGTGACCATATCAGTAAGTCACACTAATAAAAATCTCACTCCCAGCTGTCAGGAAAAAACTGAGCTGACAATCTGTGGCTGGCTGGCTGCACATCCAAAGCATTCATTAAGTTCCAGAGGAGGGCTGGCTGCCTGTCCAGTGCTCCAGGAGGTAAAAACAAGCCACAAACCACCAAGAAACAATACCTAAAGTGGCATTCACATAGTTGGGAGTAGAAACAACTGGAAAATAAAAATGTGGATAGAAAGGTCAAAAATTATGCGTGTGCAAATTCTTTTCACAACAGGACATTAAGAGAAGCACAGAGAAAACCTGGTAGAAACTAAGAATTGACAAGGAAGGACAAAAAAGATGAGCAAGAGAAACAAAGGACCGAGTGACATTTCATCCCTTCTCTAAAGCAGTATTGTGAGAGTTTTGATGTAGACCAAGACAGATACAGTCACCCACTTATGCCATGAGAGGAACATTCAACACCCATGGCTACCCAGGTTCTGCACTACAGAAGCTTTGTCTCCAGGGCGCAGCTAATGCTGCAGCACTGTTTAGCATCAGGTTGCTAAAATATGAAGTGATCATTGAATAGGTTTAAAAAAAAAAGGAAGACTCCTGGGAATACATCTCACCAAGGAACACAACGATCCTTATCTCATCAAGCAGAGTAAACAGAGCAGCACAGACTCACTAAGAACGATAGGCAATTAGAGGTACAGTCAAAACCTATTGAAAATCAATACAAAGATTCACAGTCCCATGCAGATTCTCAATCAGGCACTTAGTTGTGATGCACATATATCAATAAAAACAGCTGGATATATCATTTTGCCACACTAAAAGGAAATAATTCCCAGGTTAGAACAGAACTGCAGTCAGCTAAACAAAAAGCATCAGAAGCCTCTTCTGGGGGAGTGCAAGCTTTGGGAGGGGGTATAATACAGTTTGTCCTGTAAACAAAGATTAAAAAAATAATTCCATGTGAAGCCAGCCTTGAGAAACACATGGGTCCAACATTAGGGTGTTTATTCAATAATTCTACTTTAGAGGGTTTATAAAGTATACAAACAACTGAGGCATATAAAACATAATGAGATAAAAATAAGTCCATAAAATTGTCTGTCTACAGAGAGGAAGGGAGAAAAATTCTCTTCTAGGGAGCCCTCAGTTGTTATTATTACTGAAACCACAGCTGGCACTATTTCTCTCATTAATGAGGAAACATATACTTCTTATAAAAAATTTACATCTCACCATGCTTTTTGAGGGCAAGAGAGGAGGACAGAGCTGAATCAACATATAGTGACCAGCACTGGAAGTACTGAAGGAAACCATGAGCATTTGAACCACAGCAGCACCTCAAGAGCTCCTGCCTATTTTGCTAATCACCTTACCAGACACAGTGGGTTCACAGTTATAGGGACATCCTCCTTGCCTCCAAAGGGCTTGCCATCTAAGTCTGCAGAGGGAGGTGTATGAAGGAGACTATCATGATGGCACCACTTGCCAGCTGAAAGCTTCTTAGCAGGGCATCTCCTACAGAACACGAGGAGAGCTGAGCAGAGGCAGATTTGCTGCTGCTGGAGGGATAGAAGCACTTCCTCCTCCCTGGATGGATACAGGGAACATCCATGTGGCAAGAAAGATAGCTGCTGTCACTCTCAGCAACTGCTCCCTCACGGAACTGCTCCCAGAGCCATGCCTGGACCTGGATCTGCAAGTACTCTCTGTGCAGAAGCTCCCTCATCATCTTCTACCTTGTTACTGGCAGAGGAGAGAGCTAAGGGAAGACTGAGAATGAGAAAAGTTGTCAGCCTTGTTGACCTTTATCCAAATCTCCTCTTGGGTGCCAGAGGTGACATGGAAGAAAACATGAAGACAACTTTGTGAAAACATATGAGCACTCTGGACTGACAGAGCAGAGGAGGGGTTGATGGCTCACTGCTGCACTGGAGGAGATATTCAGGGCAGGGGTAGAATACAAAGAGCTGACAGTGAAGACAAATGCTTTGCACTTGGGTGGTGGAAAAGGAAGCCCTGTGAGGTGGCAGAAAAAATGTTCAAAGCAATAAGCCAGAAATACAGTATTTGTAACCACATTCTTGGAACAGGAAAAAAACATGCAGCTCTGACAGACAATGAACTGTCTCAGGAGCACACAGACCAGAATGAACGACACAGCTAGAAATTTCACAGATCACTGCTGTAGAACTGTGCCCTGGAGCCTTAACTTCAGAAAATCTAGGAGGATTGCATTTCAAGTCTGAGCTTGCAGTCAGCCAGGCACCATGGACCAGAAGGGCACAGCTGACTTCCAAACAGCCAGTAACAACACTTATGTTCGTTGTTGTCCCTTGTAGACACAGAAAAAAACAACTTACTTTCAACTAACTTGCAAAAAAAGAATATAGTGCCCAAAGCTCTTGTTCTGGCCATGTACTTCTCCATGCTCCCCATTTGCTTCCCAGGCCACCCAGAATTGCACAGAATGAGGCTTAGAAACTAGTCCCCCTAACTCTAAATTCAAGTATCTCATCCTGACCAAGGATGAGAGACAGCTCAAGAAGCATAAGTAGTATTGCTGCTGCTCATTAGCAGCACGACTGCCATTTCCTGACAGTTCTTGATCCAGAAATCAGCAGACCACAGGCTGCATGGCAGTTCTGCTACCAACCCTATTCCAGAGCCCTGACACAAAGATCTCCAGATTATGCAATGATTCCGATGCCAACCTCCAAAGTCCTCTCCCCTGCTGGCCACAACAACATCAACGCTGTTTCACAATAAATCCATAGCCAATTGAAAACACTCAAAACAAAGCATGAACATATTTTCATGGAAAAGCAATCTTACCCACTGGAACTCGTTGCTTACTCAACACCTAACCAAGTACAGTTCTATTTTTCACTTCATGAAAAACCACTGCAGAACTGCTAATTTCCCAGTACTCCCAGAGCCTGCAACAGAATACAGATCTGACTGCCCAAGGGATAGATGTGGGGGTGTCAGATCCCTCAGCAAAATACAGTAAATTAAACAGGTCCCAGTGTGCTGGCTGAGTCACAGTAGGTTTTAACATGTGTCCTCTCTACCTGCTGCACCACAAGAGATTTAAGCAATGTACCTATGGACTTCTATCACTGGGCTGACCAAGGAATCTGTTACTACAGCTCTGCTGACAACATGCCTAGGGTTAAGTCAGACAGAGACTGCACCTCACTGTTCAAAAGATTTTGACCACACCAGGAGCAACGTGGGTCACAAATTCAATAAAAGATATGAGCATGAAATATTTATTCACTACTGATATCTAAGATTATTGGTAACAAAACGTTCATCTTAATAAGAACAAGATATTTCACAGTTCATTCCACACAGATAAATGAAAATCACTCAAATATTTCAAACATGCATAAAGAATGAGTGAGAAAGGCAATAAGCATGGGGACAGAAGTGGAAATAAGCAAAACATCCTACTCTGTAGTTCAAAAAGTATTAAATATAAGTACTTTACTTGAGGACAAAAACCGTACACCATATCAGACCATGTTGTTTATAAGTTTAATTTGTATTAATGATGCTGGGACAAGACTATCAGTGTTTGGCTAAGAAGTAAGCCACACAGAACAAAGAATGTGAGCCATGATTGGGATAAAAATCTTTCTCAGCAATTGAAAAAGATAGTTTTGTGGGCAGCAAAGTGATGGCAGCTTTCTTCCTTCCAAATATTTATAGATTTGTATGTTACCCTAAGTTCTGAAACAAATAAAAGGGTTTTTTTCCAGAACTTTTAATTCAAATGGACAGAAGCAAATTTTACAAGTTTTTAAGAACTGCATGGATTGATGTTTGGAAATCCTGGTGAAGAATCATTATTTTAGTAGTCCTTCAGCCATCACTGACTCTTCCAAGAATTATCTATGTTTTTTGCTCACTTCACCCATTATATGATGACAAAAATAAAAAACCCACCAAAAAAACCCCAAACAACAAACCACCACACAAAACACAAGCCAAATTAATATTTGTTTTCTCTTAGAAGTCACCTTAAAGATTATAATCCATCCTGACACCAGGACAAGGAGTTCATTTTCAAGTTTAAAGCAATTCATCACTGAGCTAGGATCTGAGCTGCACCAAGAATAAATGTCTTTCAAATATATGTGGTTGCCTTCAAGACAGTCACTTGAAATGCCTAATGCAATCACACAGTCCTGCAGTTTGCTTCCACTAGAAAGGTTTTTACATTTATATTAATCTTGGGGAATTGTCCTACACTACAAAAAACCCACAGAGATTACTGACTTGAACACACATTACTGCAGACTCTGACTTCGGACTGTGTGCTTGAGCACAAACCTTGGAGTGAAAGCTCCATATTCTGATATAAGGCAATAAACACCCTGGGGTGAGAGCCCCAACTGAGAGCATGTCCCTACTGTTTTAAAAATAAATCCTCAGGATAAATCCCTGGCATCTGTACACAGCCAGGCTGGGAGGCAAAAAGAGAAGGTAGTATTTTACTGATTTTGCAAAAGGAGAACTGAAGCAGGTACACAGAGCTCGTGCACAGTAACAGCAGGCTCAATGCATACAAACCAGACTGTAACAGATACCATGACATTCAAAGTGGCACTTCTGAAAAGGGGCTCCAGGACACAGGCTCAGGTCTGCTGGTGACAAGTCCAGAAGTGACAAGAGGTACATGCAAATACTCAAAACAAATGTCAGTGCTCCTCTCTGTGCACCTGCAGCCCTCTTAGCCATCAAGTTCTTGAGACATTGCAGAAGATCACATCAAAACATTAAGATTAAAATTTAAATAGTCATGATAGCAGTATGACAGCATCGCTATAGTCAATGAAAACACTATCCAAAAAAATTCAGGAAAAGACTAAATTATCACAGCTACTATAAAATAACATATGCACAGTGTGGATATGTTAATGTGCCTCACATTGGCCTCAAAGGCTGGGCTGGAGGATGGAAGGGATATTTTGTGTATATTTCAGCAGTGGCTGAAAAATAATTCTTGCTCACCCACTCTCCAGAGTTCACACTTGGGATTTGCTGTCTCTAATGGGAAAGAAAACTGGTTTTGTCCTCAGAATCTTAGCAATGCCATTTCATAACACACAGGCTGTCCTGCTACCAGCCCCTCCACAGCCCTGTAAACCAAAATCCTCCCCACTGCAGCCTCAGTCAAGCCATTATTATACCTTGCCCTTCAGCCACTCTCTGGCTTGATTTAACATTCAAGGTAATTTGGCTCCTCCTAAGGACCATTAAACTGTTGACCTCTCCCTCCAGACAACCCAGTAAGGCTGTGCCAGCTGTAACACAATGTGCCAACCAGCTGGCCCTGGCATCACAACACTTCATTAAAGCCATTGAAGAGCTGGGACATGGCAGAATTAGCCAGCAACACTGTGTTAACAAGAAGGAACACTAACTTTGAGGGTTGGAAATCAGGACAGATGCATGAGTTTCTCTGGGAAGTATGTTGTCACTAAACAATAAAACATGGCACAGAAGTAGAGTGATTTCACACTGCAGCATTTAACTCTGCCTCTGCCAGAAGATCTGTTCCTCCTCCAGCCTAGCAGAGCACAAGCATAGTACAAAGCCTCAAGAATCTCCACATGCTGATAAAGGGTGCTCAAGGGGCGGTTTTACACCCTGTATACTCCATCACACTCTAACCTCGCTGAGCAGCTGTGAAACCTCCCATAAATCTATTTACCTGCATGCCCTGGTCTGTGCCACAGAATGTGTCTCTGCACATTCTGTGCAGCCCTGGTTTGACTGAATGACAAAAGCATAGCTTTGATCACAGATGCTAGTCTACCATCAAGTAGATTTTGCAGCCAAATAACATCAGGTAGCAGTAATTTCAGAAAAGTACCACTCTGAACCTCATAATGGCCAAGTACTGAATATTTAAAGATTATGTAGCTGGGTCTTTGATTGATTTTCTTCAACACAGCTCTGCAGAACAAGGACTGCACTGCTTAGCTTAGCTGAGGCCCCAAAGTCCTCAGTACCTATAAGAGCAGTGGTTTGATATAAGACCCATCCCCTAAGCCAAGATTCATCATTTCCAACTAAAGGAAAGGACAGTATATTTGTTCTATGATGAAGCCCCTGGGAATCAGAAGACAAGATGAAATGGAAATTTTCTTCCTCTTTTTTTCATTTAAAAATGAGTTTAGACGACTGGTATGGGCCAGATGAAACAAGATGGGTTCTTAAGAGGCTAGGTCCCCAGGTACAGAGGAAAGACTGAATGTTTTCAAGATGGTACATGCCAGTCATTAGGATGCTAATTGGCCCTGACAGGGCTCTAGTAACTGAAGTGAACATCCTAACTCTCACTGCCTGGAAGCATTGCTGCAGGGAACAGCTTCCAGGAGCCTAAAGGAAAGAAGTGGGTGTGAGAAGGTAGAAGGAAGCTCTCTATAGCTGACTGCATCACACATTTGAACAACAGGAAAAATACTTCTTTCTACACAGTGGTGCTAAAAATTCCACTATAAAAAAAAATCACTTTGGGCAATTTACATTTAAATGGACTTCGAACTGATGTGGATTACTTTGCTGGTCTTGTTTACAAATACTTTCCATCCCCCTTTCCCAGGATCCCACTAATCTTGTCTCCAGCACTGTGTTTTCTTTCCCTGTCCCCCAACCTCACCAATTAAAACATCAAAAAAAATTAACTTGTCAGATTTCCCCACAACTCTCTCGTATTGCTTTTTTCCTGTCAGAGCTCTACTTCATCTTGAAAAATTCTGGTGTATGGAGTGTTTTTGCTTGTTTACTTATGTGGTCAGATTTGCCATCTATGTAGTAGGTTTCCAGCACTTCCAAAGCAGAGAATCAAAACTTTCTTAACAGCTCAGTGGTCACAGAGAGTGGCCATGTCCAGTTTTGGTTGGACAGCATTCTCTTCGGGCTGGAAGAGCACCATTGGAGAGGTGCAAATCTGAGACTGGATCATGTACCAATTAAAGAGAAGGTTGAGAGTTTTCAAAATCAGGATTGCTGAAAGATAAATCTTACCTGAAGGTATGTTTTGTACTTCACTGCAAATAACCAGCAGCAGCGAGTGAATCCCTTGAACCAGTGACTCAGTGGCCTGAATATGACAAGTCAGCTGCATCCTTTAAAAGATCAGCTGTGAACAAGACAACTCTTACTTAAAAGATTCAGGAACAAACACTTAATACATCAGTCATCAACCCTGAATCACAAGGTTAACATTTTATCCAGGCCCTGTGTGCAGGAGATGAAAATCAGAGAAGCTACAATCACGTTTAATCTATGCCAAAAACAATGGGCCCTTGAATAATATTCCTAGGCAAACAACATGAATGTTTCTTCTGACAGCCACAATTGTCTGTCACATTTCTCAATCCTTCACTATCAAAACTACCAAGAAACATGAAATATTATTTCTCTGGAACTTCAAGGGTGGAGACCAGAACCAAAGCAGTAGGTAAGATCCTCTCTCCACCCAAGCAAACTACTCAAGTGCACCTGCATTGCCTGTTTCACCCCATAAATGTCAGTTCTGTGGTCCAAAAATATGATCCTGGCAGAAAAGAAACAAGAGATTACACATGTGAACATGCTGGCAATTACTGGTAATGCAGGTAGGTCATCCTTCCTCTCCTGCACACCACATTAATCCCTAGTCTTCTAAAACAAGCATAGAGTAAGATTGTACTAAGACTATATGGCTACAATGATGAGGGAAGGGAACAAGAAAAAAATAACACAAAAACTACATTCAGTTACTGGAACAATTTAGTTCAAAAGGGAGGAGGCTGTAGGAAAGAACTCCACAAGATCCCTTCTGCTGGTTTCTAGGATGGCTCAAGCACAGCTTCAGCCTTACTGTCATTGTGCCATGGTGTAGCTACAGCTGATTGACCATGATGGACACTAATCTGAGGGTCAAGGGTTCAAGTCCCTATCCAGGTATGAAGCTTGCAAGAGTTGGGATGATGGTTGGACTTGATGATCTGAAAGGTCCCTTCCAACCTAGATGACTATGACTATGACACAGAGGAAGCCGCTAACAGCAAAAAAACCTATCAAACTGGAGATGTTGGTGAAGGAAATCACTAGCTGCTGGTCTTACTCCTCTTATCTGACTGCATCTCCTGTTTCATTTGGCTTTGGAAGGGAGAGGAAGTGGGCTTATAAATCTTCATGTCCACACCACAGTTAGTTAGCACCATCCTGCCATGTGCCATGAGCAAGGATGATACTCCTCACCCCACATCCCACAGGCTCCAAGGTAGAAACACCACCAGCCTGCTACAGCTTCCTCACAAAGAATGATGAGGTAAGGAAAGGAGAATTAACCTGGTGCTTCTCCTGACCCAAAACCACTACTAGGCACCATAAGAAAATCTGGTTTTGGGGAAGAAGAACTTCAGACTACTTTGGATCTCAACAACTCTGGATTTTAAGAGATTTACAGCCAAGGTAGCTATTTGGGTCATTGTGGCAGGTTTTTCTTTGTGCAGATCATATTGTTTTACATTTTAGTCAATATTGTAAGATATTGTTATGGGAAAAGGGCTGAGCAAATCAAGGACTTGTGTTTGCTCTGTGGGTTCAGGAAGGACAGGCAACTGAAACTTTTTCACAGTAAAGGTAACAGAACACTGGAACAGACTGCCCAGAGAGGTTGTGGAGTCTCCTTCTCTGGAGATATTCAAAACCCAGCAGGACTAGTTCATATGTGACCTGATCTGGGTGTTCCTGCTCTTTTAGGGTGATTGAACTAGATGATCTCTTGAGGTCCCTTCCAATCCCTGCTATTCTGTGATTCTGTGAACTCCAACAGTGTTTCCTAAAATGACTGTACAACACAGAGGGAAAGAAAAAAGTGGGGGAGGGAAAGAGGAAGGGATGATACAGAATTCACACACTGTCCTCTGTACTGGCATTGCAGGAATGAAGTTTCCTCTTGAAAGTTTTCAGTATGAGCAGACAACGAATGGGGAGGATAAACAAGTCACAAAGCAGCTGAGATTTCCACTCCTCTAGCACCAGCAGGCATAACAGGACCACAGTTCATCACCCTTTCAACTAAACCCTATCCAGCTAGCCTCAGCACAACTCTTCCCAGATAGACTATAGAAGAGAACATCTGAACACATCCAGAAGGATCCTATAGGGCATTGCCGCCCCTTTGCTGCATGCTAGAACTCATCCATAGGGCAAACAAGACTCAAGAGCACGTGCTTCCCATTGCCTCTTGTATCAAGTCCCTGCAACCAGCCCTGCTTTCCTTCATAAACAGGTTTCATGGCTTCATAAAATGGATGCATTAGTCATGAATAAAACCCAAAAAATTACTGGGAGGGAAGTGATACTCAACACACCTCAGTCAATAAAAGACAGAAGAAAAATATTAGCTAGAGAGTTCCAAGAAGGTTAGTGTTACAAAGAAACAAAATATTGCCTCTGACACGGGAAAAAGCTCTTCTGAATACCAATGTGTTCCATATAGTGACAAAGAAGCTATACTAACCTCAAAGGAGATTAAGTAATACACCATAGCACCTGAGGAAAGGGGGGAGGTAGAAAAGAAAGCAAGCAAGCATAAACACAAAGAGAAAAAGGCCCCTGAAGTCTGTTTCATATAGCTTCTTCTCCTTCACAAAGGAGATTTATATCTTTTCCTTGGAAATTCAGCATTCAGGAAAGTGGACTTAGAAGTATAACTCCTTAATAATACCCTCTTTTCCAGTCCCCAGGAAAGTATAATACTGATTTACTGGTCAAAGAAATAAATGTGCCTAAGAGTTCCATACAAGGCGTTTTTGCCTTTCTGAAGTTAATCTAGCTTAAAGATGGATAAGCAAAAGGCCAACACTAGTGGAAAAATACCACAGAAAGTATTTGTGTAGATAAAAGGAGCTTTCTAAAGGCCAGTGTGCCTGTCACTATGGAACAATTTCCATTCTCTAGATAAAGAGATGGAGAATAAAAGTAGAAAAAGTTACAGCACACCACCAGCTCCCTGGATACCAGAACGTGTTTGCTGATTGGGGAGTTTGCTTTACTGGCAATGCCTCATCAGTTAAATTTCATTCTGAGAATCTTTCATATGGGATTCATTTGAGTAAATGTTGACATCAATGTCTGCACTAGTTGCCCAGACTGCTACTACAGTTGATGGCAAAAAATAGGCACCTGCAGGGCAGGGCATCTGTTTCTAAAGCAGTCATCTAAAATGGGCTCAGATGAACTATGTCCCAATATATCCATTTCTCTTTCTGTAAGGAGAGTCCATGTAACTCAGTCAGGTGCAGACAGCTAGTTAGTAGGCATCTGAAGCTAACGATGGACTCATTTCACTGAGCATCAATATGATTGCAGCATCTCGCTTGAGAGTTGAGTACAGACACGGGGTTTGCAAAAATGAATCCACTTTCTTCTCACTATGATGACTGGAAATCTTACTCTGGAGAATGTAAATACAAGTCCCAAGCTTCTACATAATCTATGTTTCCAATTAAAATGAATCAAAATGCAGCCTTATAGTTGCAGAGATCGCCTTTTAAATGCAAGAGGGAGCAACACTGTATTCCTGAGCCTGCAGGTTAATACAAACAGGACTTCAGTGATGCTCAAGAGCATGGACTGAGTCATCAGAGGAAAATTCACAAGACTGACAGTTTTGCTTTTACAAAATAATTCTCGCTTAGCCTCATGTTGACAGAGCTGTCACTCACCTCCTAATCTTGGTTTAAATGAAGCTTACAGGAGCAGAGGGGAAAATGATAAGCTCCAGATCTCTGGTAAAACAACATATTCTTTTTTATTCACAACCAAGGCAAATGAGTCCCAAATAAGAACTTAATGATTTAGACTGCAAGTGTCCAAACACGTGCTCTGCCAGAAGAGGTCATATATCCCTACCAATTGGGGATAGATGGGGAACTCTAAGATGTTTCCTTATCCCCCTTCTTCCAGGTGCTGTTCTGTTCCATAACACAGGTAGCTGGGAGCAGGCTACAAGAACAACCCTCACAGCCCACAGCTCCTCTCCCTGTTCACTTGCAAAGGACTCTCAGGGAAAAGAACAGGCAGGACTGGGTTACCTTCTCCAGGATGCCAGCAGCTCACTTGTCACCATCTTTCTCCCCATGCCGTTCAGGAAGAGAAGCATCCTGTGGGCATGTTCACATCCAGAGAACATTAGACAATTACTATGGACCAACTGTGCATGCAAGAAGTACAGCTCTCACCAGCCAGTAGTACAAACTGTGTGTTCTGTCCAGCTGGAAGGGCTGGGCAGGGAGGGACAGAGTCTCTGTTCAGACAGAAGCATTCTCTAATGCGGTATCCATTTATTCTACATGGGCTGAAGCTTCTCTGATTAGGATCCATTTTCTTTTGCTTGTGGAGAATGAGTTGCCAGTTGGAGCTCCTGAACACTGCTGTGTTACAAACAAATAATATCAGCCTTATTCTGACCAAATTCCAAAGCAGAGGGTATCTGCTTGCCCCCATTCAAGATTAAACACAGAGGGCTGGGCTGACCTCTCAGTTCTAAGTAAACAAGACACTAACCTTCTTCTTTGGCAAGGACAAATAGCTATGGGGGAAAGTTGCCTCAGGACTCAGAAGAAGCCCTTTATTACAACTCAGGGATTGCTCCTACCAGAGAAAGGCACAAGAGGAATCCAGAAACATTTCCTCCAGCTCACATGAGAAACTATCCAATCTTAACCTCCATTTCAAATGTTAATTATTTTCCAGAATTCTCATTTGAATTTTTCCTAGTTTCCTTGGAAGATAAAAAATAGACTGGTACAGAGATCTTCATCTTTCACTTTCTAAACTTCTATAAATTATGTAATTGCATTTATAAAGGACTATAGCAAGTGACTAGAAGAGAACTGCACAATGAACTAGCACTACATGTGACAGAGCAGGAAAATTCTTTTAAAATTAGAATTTTCTTCCCCAAAAAAAAACTGAATTGAGAAGATAGAAGGCATTGTAATTGCACATGTCAAAAATCATTTAAGGACAATGGTGTGTATAGCAAGTTATTTTGATTGCCAAGTTTTTTATATACTTTAAATACGTAAAGGATGCCAAGAGCACAAGTATGGCTGACATCTTAGAGAAGATGAAAACACTTAAAGATAGGTGCTGTCTAAACATACATATCTGATACATCATATATACATCCTGTCAGTGTGATCCAGCAGAAGGGGCTCACAGACATTTTCTAGAGGCAAAAGCTTGACATTGTAGAAGGATTTACAATTTATTATAAACAAAATTACAGTCATGGAAATTAAATGCCTGCAAGTGTTTTGCCGAAGTCTTTTAGATATGGACTAAAACTCCAAGTGAAAAGCAAAGAAGAATTAATTTTCTCTGAGTAGGATTTCAGTTAAAATCCAGAGAGCAACTGTATCCATTGCTATTTGGTTGAGTTTTTTAGAGAGGTATGAGGCATGTATTTAACTGATGATAGCACAAATGCATTTGTGTAAAGCCTTCATCAAGGCTTTAATGTCAGGCACTGTGAAGCAGCAGAAAAACATTCCATAGGCTGACTAACAAAATGATTCCTCCAGCAGCAGCTTATAATCACAATAAATTGTTTGTAGCCTCTCCACTGGGCAAAATTAAGTGCATATTAAATACAAGAACAGTGATGTCTGATAAACAGGGAAAAGTCTGCCAGAAACTTTGTGTTTGGCAAAAGTCTGTTGTTCCAAAAAGGTTACAAGCCACTGAGTTAGAGTATATTATAAAGATGAGTGTGCAACACACCCCAGAGATTTCAAGACCACAAGGAACAAAAAAAGAAAACTACAGCCAGCCTGTCTAGCATCCTCTTGTGAGCACTCTCCACAGGTAGAGTGTTAATCTCTGACAGAAAATAGTTTCAGGTGGGTTTTGGGGACCATGAGCTTCACTCACAGCCCTTTGCTACCATCACTTTAAGTCCAGTGGTTAAGCAGTCAGGGAGAACATATCACCAGAAGGGTTTTGGAAAGCACAATTGCTCAGCTGGGCCAGGCAAAGTGTCATTGCCCCCAGTTTAAGGGCCAATACAGGGAACAACTGTGAAATTCACTCAAAGACAGGCAGAGCATCTGTAGCACAGACAGGTAGAAACTCCAACCAAGTGCACGGCAGGCTGTGCCTTGCTCAGAGCCACATCCCGCTATTCTTCAGAGCCAGCAGAAGGAAAACGGCACTGCACCAAACAGTGGGAGAAATCCCTCAAATCTTCATGATATACAAAGCCTGAAGGAACACGCATTACAGAAAGATTTAGTTTGCTGGCATGAAATCAAACATACAAGCCAAAGATTATTCACAAAGATCAAGACAGCCTTCAAAGAAGGCAGAAATCCAGGGGGAGGCAAAGTATTTCCAAGTATTTCCACCTTCCACACACAAGCCAGGGAAGCTCTGAGAGAGGGTCATAAATAATGGACTTTATTCTCACTCTTTGCATATAGTCTTGCTGGTGCAGTGCCCAGTGTTATCCAGAGATGGAAGCTGAGAGTGAGCCATTTTTGGGTACTCAAAGACACCTTAAAAGGGAACTTTTCTTGGAATAAGAGTGCTCAGTTTCTGAAATTCAAAACTCTTATGTTTTACTAATTGCTTTACAAAGTCTACAAGAACAAGAAGAAAAATCAGATTTCTGATAATAAAAGCCTCTACAAAACTTTTAAAGAAAGGCATTTCAAGATGCAGTGGCCAAAAGTAGCCTATTCAAAACAAGGTTCCTATTCAAACATCAAAGTAACCAACTGTTAACAGAACACCGTTAAAGCAGAAAAAGTCATCATTTCTTGATGTCTTCAAAACAAGATCAGAGGACACTTCTCAAATATATGATCTAGCTTGAGCCCCAATTAATAGTTAGATGCTGAAGTTAGTGTTAATGAAAGCAGCCCTACCCCAGACACTCTTATTGTGAGCAGCTTAGGTCACACACAATGATTAGCTGAATCAAGAATGGGCACACAAACATGCTGGTAAGGATAAGAGGTGTATCTCAGGAAAGTTCAGCTTGCTCAAGCTGGCAAAACAGCTTAACAAGGGACAGAATCACTGCCTGTAAATGCACTTGAGGGGGAGAGCAGCAAGGAATTACACGAGCCTCCAGGCTGGAGGTCAGGAAAATCTAAGCATGGAGCAGTTGGGATCTGGAGTAGCCACTCAGAGGGAGAAGTGGAAGAGGAGAAGAAAGGAAGAAAACCTGAGAGTCCACAGAAAAGGCTTTTGCATCATGTTGATCCCTCAGCAGTGGGGAGTGTTCCTTGGGATTGAGGCTTGCAAACTCAGGTTGTCCTTTTCCAGCTATGAGGTCATACACAGAGTTCAGTAACTTGGTAACCAGTTCTTGCTGAAAGAGAAGGATTTAGCTGGGGTTCTTTTTGCTGTTTATTTCTAAAACAGAAAAGTTTTTATTTTCTTTAGACACATACATAATCTCTGTTTTTCATCAGTTCTCCAGCAGCTGAAGAGAACACACAGCAGGAGCAACACATGGCAAGAAAGGGTAATTTAGAATCCAACTTGAGTAGCCTGTGGAGTCAGACAGGACAGCATGAGCAATTCAACCCTCCTTCACCACTAGATGTGGACTTTACAGATGTTGCAATCCAAAGATCCTTCAGCTGTTAGAGGAAGAGGAAACCAACAGGTATTGATGAACCAACATGAAAGCCCAAGACATTCAGAGAAAAAGAAAAAGCAGCGGTGCCCTGCAGTGGCAAAGCAGCATCAGCTGATATGCTGTCAGTCACAAAGTATGAATCCTTCTTTCCACAGACCAGATAGATAAACACTGGATTCAGCAACCCTTTCTGCAGCACACCAAAGTCTATAAACATTTGAAAATTAAAGCCAAAGTCACACATATCTAGTAAGGAAGCTTCTGGTGTTGCTCTTTCTTTCTCTATTTTAGAAGCAACTTACCATAAAACCACCAAAAAACTAGGACTCATCACACTTGGTTACTCTTCTGGCAGTTTACCTCCTATCCTCAGTCAATCACTTTGGGTCAGGTTCCATCTCTTACCAGACATACACAGGGATATCAAGGAGAACATCTATCATTAGTGGCTTAGAAACATCTAAATGACCTTCCAGCTTATATCAGAATCCTTCCCTTCATCCTGCAGTATGAGCCAATTGCTTGGAGTTGGAAGCCACGAGAGAAAACTATCACCAAGCCACACCATTCCTTAGAAATAACAGGCTAACCCTAAGAGAAATAAAAAGAAAAAATATTCAGGAAGCCAAATTCATAAGCTTTCCATAACCCATTCATTGTCTCAGAGGCCCTCACTCTCCCCCTCTGTACACAAAGCTTTTCCTCTTTGGAGAGTGTAAAGGGGCTTCTGTGTGCTCAGAACTGTAATGTGAAAACAAAATAGTCTGCTGATTATCTTGAAACTGATCCAACCAAGGAGATTCAATTCCACCCTTCCTCCCAACTCCACCCTCTCCTCCGAGAGGTAAATTTGTTTGGGTTAATACAGAGGTGGGAAAAAGCAAGCTAAAAATAACCCCCTTTTTGCCTTAAAAAAAATTAAGGCTATGAATAAACAGCCTGAAACAGGAATGCAATTAATCTGCCCACCAAATTCCTACACTGCTCTCTTGTTAAAATGTTTTTACAACCACCAAATACACATGCTTGTTTCTGCCAGTGGTACCCCAGAACTGCCTCCTTCCTTCCATGCAAGATCACTGCCTTTGGCATGAGAAGGAACAGGTTATGAGACAGCATGAACTAAAGATATAATCCAAGATTATTAAGTAAAATAATATTTGAGCAATATCCTTACATCCTAGAAAGCAATATGAAAAAAAAAATTAAGAAAAATGCACCAAGAAAACTGGAAAATTTTCTGTTGTTCCCCTTTACTGTGGGCAGACAAAATGCATTATTTTCCAAAATCTAATTTCTCAATAAAAAGCACTTGCACTGTTATCCCTATCTTAGACCCAAGTCACATCTGTCCCTGACAGCCATAGCTGTCAACACTGAAAGAGCAGCATGCTCAGCCATCCTTTTCACCCTGGGCTGGAAGCCAAAGCAAGGTTGGCTTATATATTTGTAGTACAGAGCCAAACATACTTTTTTAATCTATTCTGCTCCCTCTGCCATGCTATTAGCAAGTAAGCAGATCAAAACCCAAGGACTGTCCTTGCAATCTGAATTTTTTAAACCTAACTTGATTTTACTGTATTCCTTTTAGACTGTATCCATCAGTGAGATTCAGGTAATGTCCTAGGAGCCACGTGTACTATCAATGCAGAAAGAAGCCTCTTGCCAAAGTTGCCTTTCGTTCCCAAATTCCCCATTTCCCATAGCATGAGGCATCAAAGTGTGCTGCCATGGAGTCCTATAGACACTTCTACGATACCTGATATGAGTTTCAATTCTAAAAAGAGAACCACCTCCCTCCTCTTGCAGCAGATGTGCCCTCTGGAAGGAGAACGGAAATGCCTCACTTTCATCTCCGAGTTCAGAAGGAATGTTTTATTGCACTCAATCCTATCAAGGTCCTACTCACTGACACACCAGGGACAACAGCTATTTGAGGTAGGCTACGCAGCCATGAAATAGCCAAGCTCCAAAAAGAACTTTTTCCGGTGACATTTGGAAAGCAAGATAAAAGACTTCCCTGCATTCCTCAAGTAAATGCTTAAAGCCAACACACAAGAGCTCAAGCATCTGACTTCAGCAGATGTGACTACACAAGGCAAAGCCACACGAGGAACAAAGCAGCACCTGCTACTGCAACCCTGGGTGAGGAATGTGAACCCAAGCTCTTTGCAGCCTCTTGTGTCCCAGGTCCAAGCAAGCACTTTTGGTCAGAGAGGAGAGATGCATTCAGTGATCAGAGAGGGACAGTGGATGCTGGGATTTCATACTTGCACCTCAGTATCACTGGCATGGTACGCAATCCTTTTGACAGCTAAAAATTCTTCAGGGATACTATTTACACTATTTGTGTAAAAACACTAGGTAAAGATACTGTGGTTAATACTTGCATTACACCTTCAACCACTACAGTGGAGTGTTCACTGGCTCTGTTTACCCATGGTTCATAACCAAAGTGAAAAATGTCCTTTAACAAAAAGGAAACTGGCACAGAGACTAAGTTTGCACATTCCCTCTGAGAATTCAGTAGCACAACAGACCAAGGAGCTGAAACTGGACTCATAGGGCTCCAAGTTAGCTCCAAAATCATTCTCCTTTCAACGTGCTTATCAGCCAGCATGTACTTGCACAGCTTACTCAGAAAGCCTGGTAGCTAAACAAAAATACAAGCAAGTCAGAGCATAAAGTCAAGGGTGGTGTGAGTCAAAGCCATGAGCAGCTACATCAACAGGGCTCCCAGTGCAGCATCAGCTGCACATCCAGCATCACACCAGGGTAGACCTTCTCCCCAGAAAGCCCTGCTCAGGCAGATACAACTGCAGACTCCTGCCTTCTCAAGGGTGGAAGCAGACAAGTGTTATAGCACAAAAAAGGCCTTTGACATGACACATCTGCAACCTCACTAGTTGCCAGTGAGTTTCAACAGATGCAAGTGCAGGTGACTTCTGTGGGTTCAACAAGGATTCAGCTTTCCCAGGGCACTGTAAAGAATCAGAAGGCAACAAACAATGACTCGAGAGAAACAGAAAGCAGGCTTAAGTGTGCAGAAACAACCCTGCTTTTAATCTGTAAGACAGAAAGTTCAAAAAGCAGGCAAGGCTCTACCTTTGCAGAAACACAAAATCTAGGGTTCCTTTACAGCACTCAAAGAGTGTATCAGATTGTGCATTCCCAGTGACACCTCTTTACAATTACTCTTAAGAAAACATCCACACTCACAACAGATAATTTGTCATGAATGCTAATTGATGTAAACCAGCATGCCTTTGCCACAGCCAGTACTTTCAGCCAAGTATCTGTCTATACACAAAAAGCTTCTCCTCTGAGCAGTGTTCTCTGTCAGCTGACAAGACACAGCTGACTTAAATGTTTTCCTGCATTTTACCCAGCCAAAATTCATGGCTCACAGCAAGATCCATCCATCAGGGAAAATATCTGCAGGTAGGATCATGGATACAGTCAATTAACAAGGGAAGGTGTGTAGGGGAAGTCATAGGCAACCCCTGCAGCATAATCAACAGAGGTTGCCAATGACTTTAAAAGTGATCTCTGGCATGCACCGCGCAGCTGAATCCATATGCAAGACTAGGAGAGTAAGAGAAAAGCAATGTATGTGCATGTCTTTGCTTTGAAGAAAACTTGATGACTCAATGAACAAAAAACCTGGAAAGTGCTTACGGAAGCTCATTTGCAGGTTTACTACAGAACTTAGAAAAGTGTACAGAGTCTAAGATTCCCACAGCTTTTTAGAGTCTTTTGTGATTAAAACAGTATTAAATCATAAGGACAGAAGGACCCAGCTAATCATCCCCTAGCACACCAGCACTAAGTGCTTTGTACTTGGTCACCGAGAAAAGAATGGAAATTCAAAGAATTAACTAGTCTCTGTCAGGAAAAATAGTAGTAATGCAAGGTACAACTGTATTCTTGATAAATATTCCTAATCCATAAAATATGTATTTGAGGGCATGTCTGCAGCACTGGAAGCTTCTTCCAGCTGAGCAGTTGTTTTTTCCTGCAACTCAGCCTCACTTTTAACTGCTTCTGATTAAAACTAGTGCTTTCACTCAATATTCTATTTCTGACAGGTATTATTCTGTACATACACTACAAGCTAGCTTTGTCCTTCCAGGCAAAACACAATAGCACACTAAGAGCAATCTTCCTTATTTTTACAAGTCATATATAATTTATGCATCCACAATATTGACAAAGGCTACAAATACTGATAGTCAAATAATTTTTCCTGTAACATTTCAGCAGAGATTCTGGGGCCTTCTCCTTTCAAAGTATTGCTTCCTCCTGCTATTGCCATTAGCTTTTAAGAGAATCAACTGAGCATCAACTACTTGCTTTATGACCAACACCTGACATCATTTAATTGTAAAAGTATCCTATGCTCCTTTAAGCCCTTAGCAGGTTCTTTTGTTCATGGAGACATCAAGTTTCCTCAAAGCAAAGATGTGCACATACAGAAAATTAGCCCCTGCCCTCCTAGTCTTGCATAGGGATTCCATACAGGAGACACACAACTGACACATTCAGCTCTCCCAACCATCACAAGACAGACAAATAATTGTCTGAAAGCCAGAGATGGCTTGCAAGCAATTGGTATTCCATCACTTTTAAGATTCTGAAATATCTAAATCACCTGAGTGAGTTTTACTGAGTTATTGGCAGAAGAGAATTATTGACAAAAGAATCACAGGTGAGTTACAGAGACATTCACAGCTGGCTGGCAGGAGTAGGGAAGCGTTTCCTTCCCTGTATTTCTTAGGAAGAAATCAAAAATTTGAGGAAATGAGAATTTTCAGGTTTCATTTAGTATCCAAATAGCACTGAATGAGCTAGCTTTCTTATCCTGCTGAGAGAATTCCAGTCTCTCATTTCAAGAGTACACCTAGAACAGACCAAGGAATGCTCCAGCAGTGAGATACCCTCTCCTTCCACCTGCCACTGCCTATGACTAGATACCACACAGATGATGTATTTGTTTCTGGAGCTCTGAATGAGCAGGGAAGCTTAATCTTCTTTGTCCAAGCAATTATTTTCTTTGCTCTTTTTACTTAAGTTATTAATTTCTGAAGCTGTTCTCAGAAACAAAATATTTTTTTCAGTTCTCACTTTGGCCATTGGATGAGCAACCAGAACACACACTCAAAATGCAGGTGGCCAGAAGAGTTTTCAATCTGAGCTTCCAGTATGAGCTTTTGGGGACAGGGATGGAAGGTATGTATCTGGGGTTTGGAAAATCAAAAGTTTCTGTAGCAGAAAGTAAACTGACAAAGTATAAATAGAGAAAAATATTATTATCACATATTACAGCTAACAGATCCTCACTGGGGAAAACTGTGTGTGTACAGGAAAAACTCACTGTGACTGGTGGTTCTGCAGATGACGTGCAAGATGGAGCTGGAAGTAGCTTTCAATCTCCCACCAGCCCTTCAGTAATGCCCCTGCAAGACACAGAACAACAAACTTGTGAGTAAAATAAGCACATGGTAATCAGAAGTAACTCCTAAAGTTACTTTTCAGTCCAGGATTAAAATTCTCTGCTTTATAATTCCCCTGTACTTCCACACACACTCTTCAACCTCAATGTAGTTTGTTACTAAAATGAAATTGAGGTAATCAGATAAAGATTAACTTACTGGAGAAAATATCTTCTTGCACATTCCTAATACAGAATTTAAAAGCATTTAAAAGACATGAGTTTTTCACTGAATCCATAGATAAACTAATAAAGCAAGGGGAAACATGCAATGGCAAGAGACTAAGGCATGCTAGGCATGCAGAGAAAAGAGCCCAGATAAAGAGTGCCTGCAGAACAGCACCCTGTAATTCATGGTTCAATAGCAACTTAAGAAAAAAGATTTGTTGCTTCCAGGGAACAATGCACAGAAACATTCAGAAGGGAGCACAAGTTCATGTTTCCTATGCTGGAAGATGGTCATGGCAAGGGAGAGTAAAATTGACAAATGTTTCTAATCATTCAAGTTTCTGAGACTGACAAATGCCAACAAAGCAAGTTCAGGTGGTGGAAGAAGTTTATGCCAGTAACCACAAATGAGAAGCACCTTCTGCTAGGGATGGTTAAGTTGCACAGTGATGCTGTGCAGGGAAAAGCAAGGTTAGAAGTATACTGAGATGCACTGCAACATTCAAATGTGGAATCAACCAACAGTTTCATTCTACCTACAGAAGCAGCAGTGAAGTCTGCTGTAGATAAACCGCTTAAAAAAAAACCTAACTCTTTCCTTTACCACTGCAGCTTTATTGTTACAATGGATAACAAATTGTACCCGTTTCATGACACAAGATTTTTGCTCCACCTCCTTAGCATTAAGTTGGGAGATTTCAGTTTAGCAAAACGCCATTCACCTCACTGTAAACTACCAAGGATTAAAAAGCCAACCTTTACAAAAGGGCTATGAGATACACTTGCTGACCAGATAACCCAGATTGCAGTTTATCTACCCATTTAAAAGACACTGGGTTTGCAGGTGAACTGTGCCTTGTTTACCAAAGAGTAAGTCCTAGATTTTGTTGCTTGTTTGGGGTTGGTTGGTTTGTTTGTTTTTAATATTTCAGGTGTGTAATGGCACTAATTTCCAGATGGTCTAGAAATAAAGCCCAGCAGAAAGCAAGCTATATTCTGTTTTGTGAGGGAGTGCTGCAGTATGACATTTCACTGCCACATAAATCAAGCAGGCCCCAAAGGATATTCAGCAATGCATTTCCTAAACATTGCTTTGTTTTGGTTTTCCTAAAACAGAGAACTAAGGAAGTAGATACTAAGTGTTCCTTGAGTAGAGAGAGCTGCCTGATGATTTTTAGATTTGGGTTTTTTCCCTAAACTTGACAAATACCAGAAGCTACATCACCTTTTAAGGCAAAAAGCAGCTGAAAGCAAAATCCTTCTTTTAAGCCAAAATGACTCACAACAGCAAAGATTCTTCCTAGAAAAACAAACCCAATCATGAAGCAAGAACAAGCTCAAATCCTTCATAATAACAAATCAAATAAATCCTTTTTTGCCAGTGACTTCTGTGGAGTGGTGTTGACTGGTTCAGCAGGTGCTCTTGGCTACCATGAAACAGAAAACAAGTTAGCCTGCTGCCATAACCCACTCCTACTATTCCTTTGCATCCCTGGAGTGCACAATTACAGACACAGGCACAGATGTACAGGAACACATCTCATGCCTTATCTTTTCCATAGGAATGCAGAAGGAAGCTGCATCTACACTAAGGTCATGTGCTTTCAGCACAGCTGATGACCAGCTCAGGAAATAAGGCAGAGAGGATACAGAAGCATGCACACAACACTGCCTCCAGTAAGCCTCTGTAGCTTTGTATAATCCAATTCCACCACATCTTTACTACGCCTGTAAAACACCACCCAGGTCATGTACAGCTATTCAGAACACAGCCCTGCCTCCTGAAACAGATGCTGACACTGCCAGCAGAAGTGACAGCATTAAACTAATGACTGGATACAATCCCAGCAGCCTTCAATCTAAATGCACTCTTCAAGTCCATAGGACAACCAAAATCCTGCTCCTTGAATATCAGTCATTGCATGGATATTTCTTGACACATCTGACATGCAAGTGCAGGCAAACACAGGTTCAGCAAAGAAGGTGGTGGCACTACTATCAGGGCTCCATTTCCCTCTGCACAAATGACCTGTTCTTTAACTCCAAGCAAAACGTTTTGCCTGCTTTACTCCCCCTTTCCTTCTCAGGATTTTTTTGCTGGCTTGGGTTTTTTGTTTGTTTTGTTTTTTTGGGTTTTTCTTAGTTTGTCTCCTCTTTCAACCAAGAGTTATCTTCTACAAGATGCTTATGTCTATTTATCATGTATTGCTGAGCACAACAGGGCCTCTAAGCATCAACTTTAATAACTACAGGAATGTTAACTGCAGTGTAACTCCAATTAGTGCTACAAGGCTCCCTGCAAACCCAGCTACACCAGGCATCCTGCTCCAGTGATCAGAGGCAATGTTCCTGTCCTGGATTGTGCCAAATGTTTCCTGGATCTCTGGCATGCACCACACAGCCTGGAGTCCATCTAAATAGTCTCTGACAATTCCCAACTGCTTACAATACTTTTTTCAGGCTAACATTACAGGCTCTTAAGAGAAAAAGCTGCAGCTGAGCAAGAGAGAGGGAATTGAGTACTAACACCGAAATGCAAACTGATGATAGACATGTAATAGACAGCTCAGTTTTCCAAGAACTTTGACATCTTGAGCTAGATAAGAGCTCTCTGATTTTCTTGCTTTGAAACACCTGTACTTGTTCTCCCTGCTCCTGCATTCTTCCCTTGGCACTGCTGTCAGTCAGAAATGAAGGTGATGTTCTGCTCTGACCCAGGACACCCGTGTGTAAGTTTGACAAAAGTTTTGTTAAGTATTTGCATTCTGTGTTTCTACTCACAAAGGCACCCTACTCACAAAAGCACTGAAAGTTGCAAGAGCTGTGATCCTCCTTTGACTGTTTCCAGCTCTCAGTCTGGGTCCATAAGAAAGTTCAGTCTTCTCCTGCAGCTCAGCTTTACTACTTCTATTCACATCTACAGAAAGACGAGGCTTTCAGTTCTTACATACCCTGCGCACTCTGGATGGAATCAGCAACATGAGCCCATTCTTTGAGGAGGATGAGCCTGGCTCAGTGCAGCCTGAGATGGCAGTTACCCCTCAAAGCAGGTAAACCTTCCAGGGAGGCTGAAACGTAATAGACTTCTGAAAGCATCTCTGCATCAGCCATCCCGAAAGGGAAACATAATTGTCATTTAACTCTTAATATTCATCTTTGTATCTACAGTGATTAGATCCAAAGGAGATCTGTGCTATATTGTTAAATAAAATTAGTTACTCCAAGACCAGAAATTGTTTTAGATTTTTAATAGTCATGTGAAATAGAGTGTTGTGTCAGACAATTTATTTAGGTTTTCAGATATCAACACTCTTACATGAAAGCATCTCTGCATCAGCCATCCCGAAAGGGAAACATAATTGTCATTTAACTCTTAATATTCATCTTTGTATCTACAGTGATTAGATCCAAAGGAGATCTGTGCTATATTGTTAAATAAAATTAGTTACTCCAAGACCAGAAATTGTTTTAGATTTTTAATAGTCATGTGAAATAGAGTGTTGTGTCAGACAATTTATTTAGGTTTTCAGATATCAACACTCTTACACAGGCTTCCACAAGTGGGGCTACCCAGCACTCAATGTACAACCAGAGATAACAGCACCAACTCACAGTCCCTTGTGGCAAAAAGCCACACAACCTCAGCCATTTTTAGTTTATGTCAAGCTGTCCTTGTAAGAAAACCGATTAAAATCTGCAGAAACAGACTTTTTTACTACCTAAACTGCCCCAAACTTGATGTTTCTCCAAGAGAAGAAAGCAGGTTTAACAAACTTTACATTTTAAATAGTATTGTCTGCAATGAAACAAAGTCAGGAAGCATGACTGGTTCCACCACCCTTCATTTACACGTTTCAATCCCTTCCCAACCCAAGCTAGATGTCATTCTCAACTCCTGCTCTGTCTCACAGCTTCACAAGCTACCCATCATGGAATTGATATTGCTGTAAAACTTAGGTAACAAATACTCTCCCTACTCCTGCAGAATAGGCTACTGCTCTCACAGGTTACCCTGGCACTGCAGTGAAGTCTTTTTCCAGACAATTAAACCATTGATTTCCTGTGGTTTGAGCACTTTCGTTTTCCTTTAAAGCCTTAGCCAAACCTCCACTAGCAAATACATTTTAATTTAAGCGCTACTAAATGGTTAGGGAAAGTTTAAATCTTAACCTGATTTGTCATTATTCCAAATTCACCACTGAAGAGATTTCCTTACAGAGAACACAATTAAGCTCCTATATCTGATTATACACACAGAAAAACAGGCTGTTTGAATGCAGTGATTCCAATACTTACCCAGTGATTCCTAAAACTGTTCCAGAGATTTCAAAAACATAAGGTACTTTTATTATATGACAGGCACTTGGATCCAAAACTGCACTGTACTTGGATGTAGTCTCTAACTCTCGCTGCAAGCCTTTAAGTAGAGATCATAGGTATTTTCTTAAGGAGCTGCTTCAATTCCTAGAAAGCTGACAAACCTCTTCAAGTACCTCAATATTGCATAGATTGGTTCCCCTGTCACTCTTATAAGCCCAAGAAGAACTATCCAGGGAGCAACAGCCAGTTAGATGCCATACCATAAGCATGCCATGAACAAAAACATTCAGAAGCACCTATTGGGAAACAAGGCAGACATGGAAAATAGCCAGTACAGGCAAAGGAAGATTTGGTGTTAACTAATTTCCTATCCCAATCAATCAAGTGAAGCACTTAAGGACACATCACTAAGTTTTCTCGTGCTGTAATTTCAGGAAGGTACTCACTTCTTTTTATTAAAAAGTTTTTCAGCTTTTCTTTTTAAGCTAGTGACTTTAAATGACCATTATCTTAGTTTGTTGCTCTGGGCACCTCAAGACAAAAGTTTGCTTCTACTAAATTTCCAAGGCAGTAAACTACATCATAACATCTTTACTACTTTCTCAGGCTAGATACAATAAAGAAATTCTTTACTGTGAATGTGGTGAGACAGTGGAACAGGTTTTCCAGAGAGGTTGTGTATACCCCCTCCCTGGAGGTATACACAGGCCAGGTTGGATGAGGCAATGAGCAACCTGATGTAGTGGGAGGTATCCCTGCCTATGGCAGGGCAGTTGAAAGTAGATGATCATTAAGGTTCCTTCCAACCCAAATATTTCTATGGTTCTACTGCAGTATTTGTAGCAAGAATATGCATCTATCTTATATTGACTCTTTGTGGTAACTTCACAGAGTTAAAACAACACATTCCCAATTTTGAGGTAAGTCTAGGTCCTTTGCTCTCCCCTAAACCAACCATCCAAAACACACAAACCAAGTTAAGTTTTCCATCTCAAGTTCAGCCAATTCCCTCTGCTCTCATCTTCCATCTGGCCACAGAGTAACTGAATCCAGCTACAGCCCCCTGTGCTGTCAGAGCCGTGTAGCATCAGCTGTGAGCACATCAGCCAGCTACCATAAAATAACACCCTCTTGCTGGGCCAGAATTACTGCAGCTATGGCAGACACTTTATGGTAAATAAAGAGCTGCTGTGCAGTAATTTAAGAGCACTGGTGTTTGGCAACAGTGTGAACACTGGACGTGACTTAGTCAGAGGGTCACTGGATGTGACCTAGTCAGACCCATCTAGGGCAGGACATCAGTATTCACATTGCCTAAAGAGCTCTTCACTTTGACAAGTGTTGCTCTAAGCAACTTTGAGAGCATTAACAGTGGATTTCCCCACAGATTCTCAGGCCTATATCCCCTTCTGCCTGGGGCACTCTTTTTTTGTTTGCTTACAGACAAAACCCTTTAGGCACACACTTATTTTCCTCCCTCTTGTCACAAAGCATCTCGAGGAAATCATATCCTGGTGCCCTGCCCAACAAAATTCAGATACCCTGGGTAACACTCTCAAGCATACAGTCCCAGTAACAAGATGAGTTTCATTATTGTACAACTGCACAGGATGTACAGAAAATTTACTTGTGAACTATACAGGAGTCAAATTATCACCTTTCAGGCAAGGTCAGTAACAGTTTCCAATGTGCACTTACTTGCAAGGTTTAGAAAGCAATTAAATCACTACAGATCCTAGGTACCTATAACAAAGATAATAAACAACTACACACATTGCTGGCACCTCAAACACCTTCCCTCTGGAGAAGGATTTAAGAAACTCCATTAATAGGATCGTGAGCACCACTAGGACTCAGATAAACCAAATGCATCTCATGAAAGATCAACATTGCTTTTTGTGTTTGCCGTAAGTCCCACTGTAGAAATTAATGTTGACTTGCAGCAGCACAGATACTCCAGGATATTTTACTCAGTCAAGAGTCCTTAAATGGCCTCAGCATCAACATCTTTACATTATTTAAAGGTTTTCCAAAAAGTTTTCTGACAAGTCATAGTAATGGCACATCACACCACATTAGTTAAAGCAACTTGACAGTAAATGCAGTTCTTTTACCTCCTCTCCAGATCCCTGTAATACAGACAAAGCAGTTATTAATGGGACTCAAGCCTTCACTTCTCTGCCCCTCAGTTCTCACACACAATAAAGAGAACACTTCAACTAATTGGTCCATTTTGAGAACAGAATCTGTCCTCTGAGAGCAGAAAGCATCTGACATAATATCTATTTACTATGTCTAGCTAAGGAATTTTTGGTTTTGTCTGGGGCAGACTGAGTACAGCACATTAATAATTTTCTCCTTATACTTCAAAAAATCGTGAGAAGCCAAGGGAAAAAATACATACATTACAAATACTAAAAATATGGAAAAAAAATAAATGCAAAGCTCATACAAGTGTATGACAAGACAACAAGCCCACCTGGAAGCTTCATAAATTTACATTAGACAAAAACCTCGCCTGGGAAAACGAGATTCAAACTTTCACGCTTGGATTCTGGCTTGTGGTTTGCTACAACTACACAGAAGTTGGTCCAGTAGATTAAATTCTACAGGTTAAAATTAAACTCACAAGAATAAGAGCTGTTCACTGGCATTCTAACAGCATTAGAGCCAACCAGGAGATTTCTCATGAAGATCACATCAGACCCATAAGTCAGTAAGAAATGTAATGTCTATCTTTACCTCTCCCCAGCAGTTTCTGCCATCTGCCTTTTCTGTCTCATCTTCAGCCTGGCACAGCCTAAAATTACTCTCTAGTTTATACTTCATGTGCATGTGGTTATTCAATTTGTACAGCTAGTACTCTTGCAAAAACAATGTTTGGCTGATGCTCATCCATTACAGCTAGCATGCAATACTCTGAAGACAACAAAAAGCCTCTCAATCCAGAGCTCAACAGCAAGCAGGCACCTTACAGAAATGCCTGCTCACAGTGCTGTGAGCATCACTGATGCACTGTGCCTGCCTGAAGCCCATGAGTTAGCTGGTTCCTGCCCTGAACAGATGGTCAACCAAAGCACATCTTCAATTTTCAGCTAAGAGAAATGCTGCTGTTGCTGCCTACAGTGAGACTATATTTTAAAAATACATTGTAGCTGTATCAAAACTTTGTATCACTTAAGATATAAGTCAGTTCCTGCTATGAGGAGAACATCTTCTCCCTTATGTTCTGTTTTAACATTAGACTGTCCATGGGCAGACAAGGCAGAGGGGTATTACCTCACAGCTGGATGGGAACAAGAGCTGAAAGTCAGCCACAGCAAGTCAAGCAAAGTCTGAAAAGGCCAGAAGCAACTCCTCATTATGGACAGGCTGTGAAGTATAAGTCAATAGAAGTTGCTCATGAGCAAGAGAGAGGCTTAAGAAACAAAGCTCGAATACAATTGCTACAGACCCATTTCTCCTGGAAATTCCTTCAATTGTATCTGCATGATAAAAATAAAACTTACGTACTGCAGATCCTGGGGAGAAGACAAAAACAAACCAACTGGAGAGGGACAGTGGGAAATGGGAAAAAAAAAGACAGCAAAACAATCTGAGACAGCCTTGTGCAATTCCCTCATGGAAGCTACCTGAAGGGAGATCAGGGATGTTATCTTTTCATAGCAGAAGATTTAAGTGAGCAGGAAAAGGAGACTGAAATCTCCTGCTACCGTTATAACACTGATGAAAAGCAGGAGGAGTTAGTTTTTGCCAACTCGTTACAGCTTTTCCAATCTTGTGTTCTCATAACACAAAAACAACCTGAAAAGACTAGTGCAATGGTTCATGCCTCCACACCCTAATCCCCACTGTGGCAGCAGAAATCCCACACCATAATGCTATGGTTACAAAGCAGCAAGGGTGAGGAAAATATTCTAATTACAGCTCAGATCCCTTCACTCCTGCACCTGCAAGAAAGTCAAGTTTAAAGAATCCATCTTTATGTCTCTGCCATGGTACACAAAAGCCACCCCACTTTATATTCTGCACTAGCCAGGCAGTGTAGTACATTCTCCATTTCCACACCCAGGAGCCTCTCAGCAACTCTAGCTGGCCATAATTACATATCAGCTTCTACACAGAATGTGACAGGCATTTTTTTTAACTGGGAATGAAATCAGCCTACTTCAGGACAATTTCAATAATCTCCCATTTGGCATCTAGTGCATGACATAAAAATCATAACATGCTTTTTCAGAGTTTTGCTCTTTTTTATAGGATTTGTGAGATTAGCAGTCCATACATGCTCTCCTTGAGTCACCGAGTGGAGGCACTTCACATGCCACAGTTCTGTGCTCACATCAACAACTCCAATTTAGAAGCTTGAGCAGAGGCAGAGAGAGAACATAAAAAACAAATACATTGAGTTCCTCTCATCTCTCACTTGCTAAATGTAACTATATCTACATTGGTCACAAGCATCTATCAAGGAATTATACAAAAGTACACATTGTTTTGGACAATTTAGGGCGGAACAGGAATGTTTTCTGAACAAACACTTCTCTTACCCTATTAGTTTCACCCACCTATACACTGTGCCAGTAAAAGCACATGGCAGAAGAGCCTCTTCAATAGGAGAGTCACAGGAATGAAACAAAATGGTTGCATTGGGAGCAAGAATAGCCCTTTTTAAAAAGCATTAATAAGTTAAAATAAAGATACTAGTTTAATAAAAGCAAGTACATAACAGTATTTCCCTTCAGATAAGAAATAAGCAATGTTTAAACATCATAGTCATTTTGCACTGATGGAACTAGTCCAAATACCAAAAATAACTTTTCCAGTTCATTGCCACCAAGGTTATCATCCCAGAATAAGAATGTCTGATACTGATATATTTTGTACTGCTTTAAGAAAAAGTTAGAGTAGTACATTTATACTGTTTTAATAGGTATGCTTTAATAACTTTTGTAAATGTTATAACTTATTCAGTAAAGTATTAACATTCCCCTCATTTACACCATCAAATCCTGTGGGATAGTCAGTCCAGGGAATGGATGTGAACTGCTGGACAAATGGGGAAGAGAAGAAAACATCTTTCACCTTCTGGTTTCCATTTTCTTTTTAAAGAGCATCCAAATTTTATGGATCTTGGTACTGGACACATTTTGTAAGGTAGAAAATAATTCCATTATAGATTTATCTCTTTCTTCTGCTAACACTTCCTCTGTAAAATCAGCAAGTAAGGTTTTGGTTAAGGTCAAAATCAGCTTTACACCCTCAAGAGATCCAAACACTCTTTTCAAGCAGCTTAATAGTCTTCACATCCAGAAAACATCTGAGTTGTGTGGGTGGGTCCTCTGATTCCCCTTGCATTATAAATAATCTGCAAGCCTTGTGGACAGCACAGCCCACCAAGTGGCATTTTTATGTTAAGTACACATAGATTATGGGAGTACATACCATTGATAACACCCATTGCTCTGTCAAAGCTAAGGAGACTTCATGACAGCTCACAAGACAGCCAGGCTCATTCTGTGGCAATATCCATGTAGCTTCAGCCTTGCTCACCTTTTAGGTGCATCATAGGACATTTTCCATGCCTGTAAGCTATGATTTTTGTATGTCTTGGTTTTTACTGGCTTTTTCGCATCTGTAAGATGCAAGTTCTCATCATTATATAGACTTGAAAATACAGACATTGGCTCAAAGTTCAGCCTCGGCATAGACCACCCATTCTGATTACTTTCACTGCCTCCAGTGCTGTTTTGCAACACTGGTACAAACTCAGACATCAAAAAAACAGTCTGGACCAGGTACTCCAACAAGCTAATCTGTACCTGGGTACAGCTATGAGCACAAAGACACAGAAAAGCCTAGGTCTGAGGCAGTTTCACGGTGACTTCAAGCAGTATGACAGACGCTGCTGAAAGGCAAGCTGGCCCTCGCTATCTGCTCTTCACTGTTTCCTCTCTCAAGCTAATGCTAGAATTCAGAGTCGACTGTGACGTCCGTATCTCGGGGGCGGGGCAGAAAGAATGATATAAGAAAAAACAGTGATAAAAGTGTAGCCATAGACAAAAGGAAGACAGGACTATCCCTTTCTGCAGTACTCTACACATATGTTGCAAAAGCATTTTAAATTAATTTAAAAAGCAATGCCTGGAGCTACAATCCAAGCACATTTTCAAGTGCCACACGCCGAGACCTGCACAGGGCATATATGAAACTTCAAATAAGGTTCTTGTTCCTGAGTTAACACGTCTGTTCCTAACACAATAAAAAACAACTATCAAAATCCCTAATACATAAAGGTTACAATCCAGGCATGTAAGCATAAGATTACAGAAGTATTCAGTGCAGACAGATGTTTGAAGACAAACTTGCTATCTGAACTATAAGTCAAAGTGTTACTTGAGATTCAATATTGGTGCCACAGTGCTTTTAGGTTTTTATCACTGGCACTACCTGAGATTTTAAAGGAGAAAAAAATTGTTGTGTGCAACTGTCTTTACTTAAGAAGCATTTTTGAACAGATGACCAGAAGTTTGAGAAGGGTTCCAAACTTTTCACCTGCCAACCCTGCCAGTGCTCCTTTAAATCAACATCAATAACTATTATGGCCTAATCCAGATTAAGTCCTGACAATTATGATAACATATTTAACATTAATAATGCCACTGGTCCTTAATTCAACCTAAAACCTTTCCTTTGCAACTCAATATTACACCTACTGATTAACAGTTACAATAGTGAGATATTAGTGACTTTTCCTACACTAAATCTTATCATTGAACTGTAAGAAAATGGGACTCTCTTTCAGGTAAAAAGGGATTAGTAAGAAAATTTTGTTTGAAATTTTAAAAATTAAATATTTTTCCAAATAAAAAAACAAACACAGACAATGGGAGTAAAAGTAAAATGGGAGATGAATGTGTCTTCAATTAATTCACAAAATGAGGTAGCCCTTTGAAAGTACCAAACATGCAACCTTAGTTCAAATCTTGAGGTTTTCACTTCCACTAATAATTTCATGAATGTGGTGAACATACAGAAAATCCGTACCCATTCATGGAAATTATGCTCTCTGTGATCTCTCTGCTGTCTAACTACCTCTGGTGCTGCAAAGCCAAGCACAGCCTCTTTGCAAATCACCCTATTGATGCTTTGGTCCCATTCATCACATTTTGTTTGTGTACTGTGAGTAAATTTTTGCCTCCTTTTCCACAATTTTTCTCTTGATAAAACTCCACATTGATTTGGGGAAGGGACTGGCCCTTCTGTAATTAGCAGTTCAGGCCTGCAAAGCACCCCTGCAATTCAAACAAGAATTTAAAAGCCATTAGAAAAATTAATGAGTGACAAGTTTAACTCTGTTATGAGGCGCACGTGGTTAATGGAGCACAATGCTGGGGCTCACAAGTGTTCACAGGAGGAGTAATTTATAACCCAAAACATTCATAATTCCAGAGCAAACACAGCACAATCGGTGTGTGCAGTGCCCAAACAGTCCTTCTGGCAGGAACCCACATCTCCAGGTTGGCTTCTCCAGCTGATTTCCACATCACATTGAAAATAAGTGACTTACTCTTAAGGAAGGTTGCATACTGTTAGACTTCACAAATCAAATCCATTCCATGCCAAAAGAAACTGTTTCCTACAAGAGCAGCTGAGGGCTGCCTTTTCTGTATTAGCTGTGTCTGACTGAGACAGAAGGTGAGTCTGTCTCTCTGCCTACCACCATCCCATACCACAGGAACATCTGCAAGAGGAGAAAGTGAAAAGGTTCGATTTTGACACATCAGATCAAAAGGTTCTGATAATTGAAAGCAGCAAATTAAATTCATTTGATACAATTTTATGCAGCTGGTGAAAGAAATTTTCTTTCAAACACAATCTGGATTGGATTGTAAGTCTTAAAAATAAATTCTGCTGCTTTGTGCTAGTACAAGAGAAATGGTCTGTTCTTCTCACAAATCCTCTCTCAATCCTCCTTTTTATTACTATGCACTGCTAATACCAAAAAGGCAGGTTCAGCATCTCCACTTAACATAGACATAAAAATGGAAAAATAATTTTTACTATGCAGACATTGGTTATGAAAAGGCTTCTTCTGATGGAGATTTTTCTGTAACCAAGTCAAATACCTCAGAGAACTCAGAATTACAGAAAACCCCAAGCCACACCACTGGCACATTCATGACAAGATTTTGTGATCCAAGCAAGTAGTTTTTTAAGTAACCTACAGAACTGAACCATTACAAGATACTTTTGCAGATTACATCCTGCTATGGCCATTGAGTGTGAAGTACTCTAAATATAATATAGGGAAATCCTCATTCCTGTCAAGAACCTTTTACTCAGCATGGCTTTGATTTTTCCTTCACACCTTAACAGAGCCTGAAAAAAAAAATACAGATCAGCTACTCCCAAGCTGATCTGGATATTGAGTGTTGCAAGCTTGAGGTACCTCAAAACTTTAAATACAGCAAAACAAGCTGAGTATTGTCAACTCAATTTTGCTGACTGCAAAAAAATATCCTAGAAACCCGTTTCCTCACTCTGCTAATTCATCTTCCCCGTGTGGCCATACAGCAGCAGAATAATGTGCCAGTGACAGGCACTGGTGACAGGCTTTTAATGTTGACATCATGTGTCTTGTTGAAGTCATAACAGAAGCATTTGTTATTCCTTCTCCTCCAAACTTGCACCAAAACACAAATAAACAAGGTCTTCACGGTAAGACCAATTACAGCAGCTCGTTTATTAACTAAAAGAAACACAAAGTATCTTCACTTAATTCTTATTTTTAGAATGCAAGCCTAGTTTTAAAATTAAGGTAATTTTTTAAAAGGAATTATGTGATTCTTCCATATTCTACTTCAGAAATTCAAATAACCTTTCAAATACTCCAGAGAACAATGCCCACACCAAATTTCAGCATCAGAAGGTTCTTTTTAAAGTTGCACAAATAATACAGCTTTGACTCTTGAGGTTAACTCAAGTTTTATAAATATAACACAGTGTCAAGTACTGCTTTCACTAAGTACCAAAGAGCAAATGCTCCTATCTGCATTTTCCCCAAACGTCAATACTTCACTTGAAAAACAGAGTTCAAAAATTAGGACAGCTTGTTTCTCTTTCCTGCTTTGTAGCTACAAACAAGGTGGAAATGTCAGAAATCTACTTGTGGCAACTATCTTTTCTTTAAATTAGTGCCTAGCTGCATCTTTTAGTTGCAAAACATTTCTGTAATTCAAGCTCCCTGTGACTAAAAACAAGCAGCAAGTAATAATTCTGATTAAAAATTTAGTTACTATTATATGCAGCACACATTATGATAAATCAATTTTCCTTACAGCTTCCTTTTCTTAACCTACTTTCAAAATACAAAAGGTGGAGGGGGGAAAATAATTTAAAGTGAAATGCAAATTGAAGCATTGCATTTCAATATCCATTCAAATGTATTCAAATCACCCACAATCTATTCAGTTATTGCAAATGACAACAAACCTAACTGAAAAAAAAAAAAACAAAAAACATACAGTGCAGGATTTCAGGGGTTGTTGAAGTTTTCTACCTGCAAACACAGATCATAGTTATCATCAGGGATCTCTGGCTTGAATTGTTATCCTCAGCTCCACACTACAGCCATATGTTTCACATTAAAACAGATAATAAGTGTCCTTGAAGGATCAAATGCTTTTATCTTTGCAAAATCATGCACTCAACCCATGGTTGCATAACTAAGCACAGATGGACCTCTGCTTTCCTGATTTTCCTGTTGCTGCTAACATCTGACAGCACTCCCAAGCTGGACACCAAGAGATAATAAGGGAACAAATGCAACTTCTCAAAATAATGGGGAGCAAGCTTCATCCCCAAGTCTCCAAGACTGGCAAAACAGAGGACTACAATAGGTGAAGTGGCTCCCACCCTGCAAGCAGTTTGGTTTTGTCATGCACTAGGGATTTGGCAACCTGTTTGTTACCACAGACCTCCATCAGTTCAGGATTGTTGTCGACCTATTGAGAAACACTTAATGAGCACCACATGTTCCCTAAGTGTTTTGGGATGTAACCTAACACAACAGAAAAACAAGAGAGCTACACAGAGAGCTTAATAAATGGAAATACAAGCAATTTAGCTTTTAAGTGTCTTGCTATAAAACATGCAGAGTGACCCATGCTCTCTGCCAGCTTTGGAGAGCCTTCACCATGAATGTGACTGATAGCAATGCCAACAGTAAATCCATCACCTCAGCTGGGAAACACTCCCTTCTTTACAGCTGGAGCCCTGATCCGCAGCTGCATTAAGATATACAAATACCTCTGGTGTTACAGGACACTGGAAGAATTTCTGAACATACTACAAAGATACTACGTAGTTGTATCTAAAATCTTATCAGCATGACGATAGGTAGCATAGGAGGAACACTAACAGGCAGCCTCATCATCTAAATTAATTTAGAGAATTAAAAATTCACTGATTTTAGAATTCTCAATCCAGGCCTTAAAGAAATTTTACGTGGAAAATGCAACACACCATTGATGTCCTGCAGCAGAGACACCAGGAGGAGCATCCCTCGGGCGCCATGGGGGAGGCAAATGGTGGCTGCTGCCTTTCCCCACTGCTGTTAAATAGGAGAGTGGGTGGAGGAAGCTGATTTGGAACATCTGGGGAGGAGAGGAGTCTCGAGTGGAGTCCAAGTGTGTGGGATTTGGGGGAAAATGGGCTGGAAAAGGGTTGGTGAGGGGCAGAGGCAGGAGATAGGAGAAAAGAGGGGCATGTGGAACCTGCCTAGAGGCAAACTGGGGGCAAAAATGGAAGAGAGTTCAACAGGAGGGTGGTGAGACACTGGAACAGGTTGCCCAGAGAGGTAGTGGAGGCCCGATCCCTGGAGACATCCAAGGCCTGGCTTGCTGAGGCTCTAAGCAACCTGGTCTAGTGTGGGATGTCCCTGCCCATGGCAGGAGGGTTGGAACTAGATGATCTTTAAGATCCCTTCCAACCCAAACCCTTCTATGATTCTATCTTAGTTGACAGAGCATTTGAGCAACTGAACTCCATCTCCTCAGCCCCATAAACCACCATTCTCACTGCTACAGCTGGGTTATGAAAAAGATATACAGAGCCATATGTGTTTTCAACATTTCACAACAAACCAACATGAAAGTCAGTGTTAGGTTATACTGTTGGAAGTGTCATCCAGATGGCAGGCAGATCTCAAGTTACTGCTGCAGCTGGCCTGGACAGAGGGATGCTGCACTGGCAGCAGATGAACTAGAATACTACCTCTCAATCAGAAAGACCAGCATCTGAGCAAGGTGCTGTTGGAGATGAGGTACTAGAGACAGCCTGCGATATCCCAGACTTGCACTCCCGTCACCAGGATCTGAAGTCAAGGCATCTCTGCAGAATAGTTCAAATTAAAAAGAATGGGGTTTCCACCAAGGAACAGGGGAGGGAAATGAGAGGAGAAAGGAAAAAGGATTTTTTTTTTTTTAATCACTCTTTTGCACCAGAAGGATCTAAACAGCATTCCTCCACACAAAAGCCAAGCTCACAGAGAAAGTAATACCTTTGCACAGAGCAGAGCAGCCTGCTTATCAACATCCCAACATCAACAGCTACAAGCAACCTGACATTATGCAGAAATCAGCTGAGACTTCATTGAAATATCACATCACCCCTAAGATACAAATATCCTTTCAAAATCAACAGATCTGTCTGGTTTAACATTCTCATAGCCTCCTTACCCTACCTCCACTGACCTACATTTGCTGCCCCTTGCAGTCAGTCAGACATTTCTCCAATCTGGTTCCTGACCATAATATAGAACAGTTGTGTGCCTCTAGAGCCACGGGTAACACAAGTTCCAGGGATCTATCCAAGGCTAAGTGCCAGGATTTAATCACACCTTGAACAGCAACATAGGAACAGGTACAGTGGTCCCACCATAGTCCCCTTCCAGGGCCTAATTCAAAACTCAGCAGAGATGGGGGTCAACAGAAAGTACTAGTCCATTCAGGCACTTTCATCTTTTTTTTTTCTTCTTCTTCTTCACAAAACTGTCCAAATAAACTGTTACTGACTCTCAAAAAGTCACAGTGTTGGACACTAGAGATAAGAACCGTTATGCAATAATAAAAGTGAAGAAATTAATACAATACATTATCTCAGAGAAAGAAAGCCTGAGAACTGCACAAGTAAAATGAGCTACAGCATCACTAAATTCAGACTCCAAAGGTCCCTCCTTTAATCATCTAGTGCATGCTCCAGACAAGGAATGCATTACTTGGCTGAAGGTAATTTCATTTTCTATAAGGAGTCACCATAAGACATGATGGTACAAATGTCAGGTACAAATTTCCGAGACAATTATTTCCCAGTAATCATTTCATCATTGCATTGGATTAATTGTCTTTTTTCAAAAAAATTACATACACAGAAACTTGCAAAATGCTAAAAGGGAAAAAAAAAAATCAATCACTGGGAAAAAATAACAACCTAACCCGTCCTCAAAACAAAACTTAATTGACAGTTCAGCTTTCTCAAGGAGATTTATCCACCCACTGCTTCCATTTGACATTGAAGTCCTTAACATTTCCACTTCAAAACAGAAAGTCACACTGCAGTCTGTAAGTGGATATACTTTACCCTATTTCCTAAACGAGTTAATTGGCTAAAATTTCCTTTGTGATCCTAAGTGACATCATCCTCATGCTCATTTACCAAGGGACAGAAAAAATAATTATTTGGTAATAAGAAACACCAGAGACAGCTTCTTCCACAGCTTTGTTAAAGCAAAGGGACCAGTTCTCAGCTATCACACCAAACCACATTATCCTCATTGCTTGGCACGCACTATTTCTTGCATAATTATTCTGGCAATCTCTTCCAAAGCCTACTGAAGCTAATGGTCTTCAAAATCAGGTTCTAAAATGTGGTGAGGTACAAAAATGAACATCTCAAATGCAAGTTACTTACACGAAACACCCTGTGAGAAAGAAATCCATCAACTTCTTGTTCTGCCTGAAACTTAAGAGCTCTTTCCCTCTGCCACCGAGCCTATCATCACAACAGGACAGATTTCAGCTCTGACCCATGGAGGGAAATTTCTGAGTGATCTCAGCGTGCATGCTGGATTTCAAGGACAAATTAGTGCACTTGCTTTGCACTAGCTCTGCCATCCATCTCCACTGTAACTTATTCAGTTCACAGACATCTTTTTTTTTTCCACAAACACTAAGGTTAATTCCTCCTCCCAAAATACACATCTACTATCATGCTTCCATTGGCAAGAGAAACTGTGGCTGTAATTGTGTACAAGCATTATGATGCTATAAATCAGTCTAAGTATATTTTAACATTCCAGTAACCTCTCTTGTATATAAACTTTGTTTAAAGAAGGGATTTTATTAAAGCAGCAGAGTAGAACTCCCTCTTTGCAAAAGGACAGATAGCAACTACAAAATCCACAAACCCACTGTGTCCAAAAGTATTATTCTGAGAACATAATATACCAGCACTATTGAGGGTCAGAATTAAAACTGGGACCCATTTGCATTTACACATTACAGTCAGCATGCAAGTCTTCCAGATGCAATAAATAGATCTACAGAAATATAGATGGAAGGCAGAGATTCCAGACCTTGTTAAAATCCCCAATGCTGAACAAGCAGCTCTAAGGATTTGCAAATTTATTGAGGAGATTAAAGGCACACAGACACTTAAAGGGATTTTCAAAAGCACCTAAGCAAGGCAAAAGCCTTTGAAAATTTCACTAAGCACCTGTTCGCATCTTTAGAAACTTAAGTACATTTGAAATCCAACCCCAAGAGCATATTAAAGGCAAATTCAATCTGGGGAACTTAACAAGCATCCTAGAGCTCATATTCTCCAAAAATTGCGTTTATTCACACTTGTCTTAGTTGAGGAAAGCTTTTTAGATGTCTCTCTTCTAGATTGCCTGGCACAAGAAAAAAAAAGGGAAAACTGCATGTGAACGAGTGATGAATCTAAGAACAAGAAAAGACAGGTCAGGGTAGGGAATGGCCTGCTCAGCAGGGCTTCAGAAGAAATAGAGTCATGTGATGTGGCTTGGACAGTTGTTTTCCCACTCTGAGCCACAGCCTTCCCAACATTTTTCAGCCTAGTGAGTTTACATGCTTCTTGGATCAGAGAATACCTTTTATATATACCTGTAGAGGGGCTAATCCACAGCCACCATGACTTCTGTCAATGCCACATAGCATGGCTATAACTCAGTTTCTACATGATGGCCCTCAAACTTCCTCAGGTCAAAATCCATTTTCTGACATGAATCTGCTTAACTACATAAAAATCAGAACAACCTGCACCTACCACTGGCTAGAAATTTTCCACATCTCTATCCTCTGTTCAAATCAGAGGATCCTTAAGTACCTACAACATGTTTAAACATGGTTTAATGGGTTTTCTTTATATACATATATACACTTTACACTTTTTTTTTTTTTTTCAAACACATATATATAGACACAGAAGAATGCAAGCAGCAGGCTCCTGGGTATGTAATTGGCATTTTATAAAGGTCACCTTTTCATGCAGAAAGAAAGACTGCTGAAGGTTAATTAAATTAAATTCCACATTTATCCAAACCCTCCAAAGCCAGGACTTTAATAACATCCTTAAATAACAGTGAGCATTTTTAAAAGAACTTTGAGGACGTGATGATCAGATAAGTCTTGGAGGAAGAAGGAGAAAGTCAGCTGCACTGTACATTTTATTTCTCTATTATCTTGGAGAATTTTGTTGGGATTGGTTTAGTTTTGTTGTTTGGGTTTTTTTTTAATTGAAAAATATGTTAGGAGTAGTTTACTGCTTCTGAAGTTACCATTCAGAAACATGGATGTAACAATGACCATTCAAAATTTAGTCTCTCCAGGCCCTTGGATGGCAATGACAGCCTTCAGTCAGGACCTTTGTAGAAAAG
The DNA here is from genome assembly GCA_013400935.1 of Turnix velox. Classification (NCBI taxonomy): domain Eukaryota; kingdom Metazoa; phylum Chordata; class Aves; order Charadriiformes; family Turnicidae; genus Turnix; species Turnix velox. Next base: position 208,473 of record VZTY01017903.1, on the reverse strand, counting down.
ATCCTGTGGTAATATAACAGCCAAAATCCTGACAGAGGCCAAAGTTATTTCAGACATTTAATTCCTAGGTGCTGTCTGTGAGCATGCAAGAAAGTACAGAGTGAAACATCTCAGGGCTCACTGCTCCCTTGAAATCAAGATCATGCATAATACATGTATCCCAACTACATTAGGATAGTTAGGAAAGAAGCTCTGAGATGGCATCAGCTCTTACTGTAGTATAGTAAGGGACAAATGGACACAGCTTCCATCTGAAAAGGTTGGAAGACATGGTCACTTATTCCCCACGTCCTATAAATCATCTGCTAAAAGTTAACATTAGACAGCTGTAATTTTAAGTCAAGCTTTGCTAGACAGTACTAATTCTGATGCATTTGCTATCATCAGACCTGTAAAACAACACAAAGAGGCAGTGCCCTGCACTGACATCAGGACAAGAAGAGAATCCACAAACATGGATTTTCAACTTTCCCATTTAAACAAAATTGTTCACAGAATGAAAGAAAGGTAACAGTCCTGTGCAAAGGACAACAAGCAAAACAGAGAACTGATCATTCTTCAGGAAACAAGGATTTAAAGTCCCTTGCTCTGGACAAACCCAACAGATCACCTACAAACAATAAAAAGGCGAACAGTAAAACGGTGACTGTTTCAGGGTATCCTCTCCAACACACATCAGGCCAACCTATAGAAAAACAATGGGCCAAGATGGGTAGCGAGATCTCTTCATATTTTTTATGAAAAGCATACTACTGGGTGTGGTTTCATAACAAAATTCAAGAAGTCAGGAGTCACAGCCTTTTAATGCCATTAACCAGTTGTGTTCTCAGACACCCAGCTGTTCCCATCTAATAAATATATACAAAAATCCCAGCAGGGACTATGCCCTATAGTATTTAAATTATTGTTACAGCAGCACTGTTAAAAATAGACAACTTACAATGATTCCCTACCACATATTTCATTATCCTTAGACACACTGGTAGAATCAGATGCCTGCAGTCCCAACCAATTAGTGCAATTAAAAAAACCTCAGTTTCTGCAAAGAAAAACTACATAATCTCTAGGAGACATACAATCCTCTGTGCAGGCCAGATTCCATTATATGGATTACTGGAGAGTAACTGGCAGATTCACAATGAAATCAGTTTATACCAAACCTTTCCAAGCCTACCTTTCCCTTGGGCATGGCCGCTCAGGGACGGTTTCCTCTCCTTGTGCACTGCGGGGACAAGCTGAGCTCTCAGCAGCGGGAGGGCAAGGAGAGGACAGAGCTGCTGCTGCTGTTCAGAGCACGCTCCACCATCCACTGTTGGCCAGGCTGGGGTGGTCTCTGCTTTATAGGGACTCCCGTGCTGAGGTCACAGCTCGGTGCCTGGTGACACCTGTGATGTCACAGCCCTGTCACCCCACATCACTGGGACCATGGCGATGGCCAAGGCGGGCAGGGCTGGGGGTGTGTGGGGTGTGCTGTGTCATCACTTCCAAATCCAACAAAGTTAAAAATCTGAGTTGGGGGCTTCATTTTGCTGTCTTTGTCCTGTTCCCAGGGACTTTTTAATAGGGTCCAGGATGGCAGGACTAGGAGTAATTGATGCAAATGGAAAGAGGTGAGATTTAGGTTGCCCAGAGAGGTTATGGATGCCCCCTCTCTGGAGGTGTTCAAGACCAGGCTGGACCTCGCACTGGGCAGCCTGATCTAGTGGGAGGTGTCAATGCCTATGGCAGGGGGGTTGGAACTTGATGATCTTTAAGGTCCCTTCCAACCCAAACTATTCTATGATTCTATATCAAACTGACAACAAGGAAACTCTCTCGTTTCCCATGTTGCTGCAAACACTTTCATGCTCGCACTAGCTCTGCACATTTAATTAGATCCCTCAGCATGGTGAAAGAATTTACTGCAACTCATTGAACTATTTGTAGCCAAGACACCAGCATCTGTTCCTGTCCTCCACAGGAGGTAACAGTCACTTCCAAAACTTGCTCCCTAGGACCTGCCCTACCTGCAATGCTCTTTTCAATCTAGTATGATCTATCAGAAAGTTCTTTGGCATATGACAGATTCCTTGCAATTGAAGGGAGAGAACAGAATTGGAAATAATCTGCACATTTCCCAACACATCGCATGTGCGCATATAGATTTCCAAATATTTGGCTGTTTGTGTTTGCAAGGAGTGAAAGATGATTCATTGTTTTAGCTGATCAGATTAGGTCAGTCTCTTTGCTTGCCCCCACAAGTTACCTTCAGACTTTTCTCTCAAGAAGAAAGAAAATTATCTCACCAGATCCTTGTCAGTAGCTAAGGATGTGAATCCTTGTTGCTCTAACTAATTCTTACTGTGCTTGTTTTCTTGGAAGCCTGCTCCAGAGAAGTACAGAGATAGTATGAACTCAAATTTTAGGCAACATTTTCATCAAAAGCAAGTGGTGAAAAGCTACCTAACTAACCCAAAATTATTGATGTGTTTAATTTGTTGGGCTCTGCTGGCTTAAAAAAAACCAAGTCCTGGGCAACGGAGCCTCCCTTTCTTCCCTCATGTGCCTCATAGATCAATTCTCAAGTATTTCAAAGACTGAGCTTGAGCTGATGATTTTCCCACAGCCAGGCCAGTTGTAACATCGAGGTCAAATCCATCCTGTATCAACACAGAGCAGGGATAGGATGAGCAGTTTAGGAGAGTACATTAAAAAATGGACAGTTTGGAGCAAGCCTCTGCTCCAATTTCAGTTGTGTTATTTGGCATAAACACCTCTACATACAGTGACCAGAGGGAACAGCAGAGAATTAAGAATGTGAGCCCACAGCCAGCCATCAGGATGTTCATATGCAAGGTAAGAATCCACACTGCAATCTTGGTCATAGATGACCACTCTAATGCAGAGACAGATTTAATCTATGCAGCTCTAGTCATGCTCCCACTAGAATTCAAATTGGATTTTAAATGCCAGATCCTCACATACAAAAAGCTAAAAAAACCTGAAGGACACTATTTTGAGTCAATAGGGCAATACAAACACTTAATACAAAATATGAAGTTATCTGTCTGGCAAAACTGAAAGTGTCCCTCGTCTTCTCTGGAGCTCTGGGTGTTCAAACTACTTCAGCAGCTGATAACTCATTTTTCTTCTTGAGTCAAAAAAAAAATCTCTTAAATAGCTCACTGTAATAAAGTCACACAAGTCTTAAATACAGAAAACAATATAATCTCTGATGTTTACTTACTTATGTGATGTAAAGTGTTTATAGCATACACTCACTTATTTTTGCTCGTTAATGGGAATTCTAATATTACTCCCAGAAGTCCTGCTTCACCAGTAGCAGATGCTTCCCCACGAGTTGAGAGAAGACAATTTGATTCTAGAGGGATTGGCAGCCACTAGCATTTGGCATAAGAGAGAGTTGCTTGTTTGTTGCTAACAGAGATACACACAGAGAGAAAAAAGGAACAAACTGAAATAAGCTGTATGTTAAAAACATGTCATTTAATGTGCTAGTGGCTGCTTGGATTCTATATTGACAAGGAAGAAAGTGAAATCACTTTAAATGTACAGATACGGAGGAAACACCAGAAACACAATTTTCAACAGAACTACCATTTCATTCAACATCTTCATTTTCTTCAAATACATCTGCCCTTAATGTATAAAAAAAGAATGTTTATCACATACTCAAGACATTAGTAAAAGCTCAATTGCTAGCACAGTATTCTAATTAAACCCCTAATCAGTAAAAGACATTTAGTTCTCCCTTTAAATGTACACATTTAATCAATCTTTCCTCATAGAAATTAATCAATTCATGTACTGTTCTACTGTTCTATGGTGTGAGTAGGATTTGTTTTTAATAAAAAAATGCAGTTATAACTGTTGTACCCATAATGGAAAAGCAGATTTCTTTGTGAAATACGGAAAAAGCTATAAAATAATAGCAAAGGGAAGAAGAGAGGTACACAAAGGGAATAGAGGGAGCACAGAGAACGTGATGTGCCAAACATGGTTTAAATGTCTGGAGAAAAATACAGAAGTAAACAACAGAATAGTTCTAAATATTTTTTCAAGTAATGGACAGATAGCCTTTAAGCACTAATGAGCTTAAATGCTTTAAAAGTTATGAGTCATTGGTGGCAGATTCTCCAAACACGGCCTTTACTTTTGGCAGTATGACATTGTTGCCTCCTCTAGAAAGATTTCCAAGCTTTAACTTCCACTGCAAACTTAACTATGAAACAGCATCAGATATTTAGCAATGCTAATTTCAAAATTTCTTTTTTAAAAATCTAACTAAAACAAGTTTAGTATGGTTTCATTAATATTCTCGTCTGGTTAATATCAGAGCGCAGAACAAGACAGAAAACTAACAAAGCGTGCATCTTGTTCTCAAATTAAGGATAATCTAGAAAATACACTATGCAGTTATATAGTTCATCTTCTCAATTCCATTCATTTCAAATAACACATTATAATAATAGCCTGGATATGCATCACAGTGTTCAGTGATGAGGCTTCAGTGGCAAGGAAACAGATGCAAGTGTTGAATGGTTAGAGTGAAAGGAAGAAAGTTTTCCAGTATTGTACAGTTTAATTTATGTCTAGACTATAATTCTTGGAAAGCATAATAATGTTCTTAAAAAGAAGGGCTATTCATATGGTGAATAATACTTGGGAAGTCTGAGGTGAGATAAAATCAAGAAAATCTCACCCAGTGCAATCATATGTACTCTTCCTACCCATCTTTCTCACAGCAAAAAGAAAAAAAAAGACATTTGCTAGTACCACAAGCTACAGATAGAAGTATGTATCCAAAACACTGAGTGATCCATTACACCCAAAACCAAAGTAGCTTCCCTGCGTCCATGGTCAAAAAAGTATAAATGTGATATTCTCAGTTCTACTCATGGCTCAGCCACCAACTACCCTGATCCAGGGAAAGTCACACGGAACAACTGAGCAAACCACTGTGTGACAGCTCACAGCGCAGCTTGTGGAGGCCCAGGAAGGACCCGTGTTCAGCAATGTGTATGGACAAAGGCACTTAGAAAATCAGGCCAAAAGCAAGCACAGCAGCACTGTCACGTGTGCCAATCCTGACTGCAAAAAGAGCAGAAGTCCATTAGAAATGGTTTCAGCTCTTCTGTGCTGTCACTTTCCATATGCCTCCAGATGTCAGTTGATCTCTTCTATCAACTAGGAAAAAGATATAAAAAGCATGAAGGATCTGGAGCATCATGTCACCTACGCACAAATGGATTAATTAAACAACTTCATAAAGAAATAGGTCAAAGAATAGGTCAATATTAATGACAGTTACTAAAAGTGTAAAGCATAGAAAAGCACAGATGCATTTTTATTTCAAATAGCCTCTCCTTACAACATTTCTTGAACCACCCACACAGAACTTCTGGACTCAATACACAGCAAACACTGCTTACAGCAGGCACTCTAAGAGCTTGAAAACAGCAGTGGGCATGGCAAAGCTTGTCTCTGGCAAGCTTGGTCTTATTCCTTCACCTTTTCAAGTCTACTTTAAAGCCTCCTTGATGAGACCTGCTGTCTCCTGTGCAGAGATCCTTTTCCTGCTTTGAGAAAGGTGTACACTCTCTGTCACCTGTAGGTCACGTGCAGTTGGTCATCCTCAGAGAATGCAGAACCTATGAGCAGAATGGGAATCACCCAGACCTCTCTGTCATGTCCTCCCCTCCCCAGTTCAACACCAAAACTGCATTTATAGCCTCTTTCCCCTCTCACTCAAAAACTTACAGCTTGAGTTCTCAATGAATGCTCAGCAGACAAAATAAATCAAGTTCATGTTTGGATTGCTGGCCTTTATACACACAGGAGAAAATACAGTCTTGACAACAGCACTTCAGTGGAGAGTCATCTCTCTCAACAATGACCAGCACACAGCTATTTCTACATATGCTGGGTACTGGCCTTCAGGATGTGAACCCATCGCACAAATCCTCAAGCATATGTACAAAATCTCTTTGCCCACAGATTCCTTCTCCAAGTCAAGGTCTTCTACTCCAAGGAAAAGAAACCTAAAAGTAGTTTCCCTCCCACTTTTCTCTGGACTTCAGTTCTACAATCTTTTCACCTTCTTTTCCTTTGGGGGGGAGGAGGTAGGGTACATACAGTCTCTACACAAAAATAAACGAGTCTAAAGCAAACTTCAAACCTACAAGAAAACATAAATGCTGCAACCTCTGGGAGATACAAGAAGTTTAGAGGTAACTTGTTCATCTCACTTTCACAAGCTAAATGTGTATTTCACAAGCAGGCCTTGGTAGTTACTGTTATACTCCTCTAGTATTAAACTACTGCAACCCATAAACCTGAAACAAGAAATAGCAAGACAAAGTAATGAGGCAAGTAGCACCATGATGAAAACCTGACTGATAAAACTGAAAAGTTCAGGTGTGAGGTTTCGGAATTCCCACCTCAGCAAGCTTCCTCTCAACAGAAAAGGAGCTCTCTTCACATTGTCATTTCATCCAAACTCTTGTCTGTATGTACAAGCCATCAGACTGCCTGAACAGATTCAACAGGTTCATAATGAACACAACAGATTTTATGGGCAGCTCCAAAACACTCCAGGCTGAAGAAAACCGAGGTCCAGAGTAACCAGCTTTTTTAGCAAGACAGGCAGGCTGAGAGAAACCTGACTACACTGTCCATTGCTAGCATTGCACTAGCCACTCAATGACAACAAGAATAGCCATGGGACTTGCTGGGTGTTACAGTAACAGATGAGAGTGTCGAGGACAAAATAATAGCTCTGTCCTAAGTTTTAAAGCTATTAGTTTCAATAGGTGATCATTATCACTAAACCAGTTATATGTCTGAGAGAGCAATCAACAGCTTTTTAAGCAAAAGCAACAGAGGCATTTAACAATAGCTAAAGATCCTCCTTCCATTTAGGATTCACAGGGTACTTGAACTCCGTTCCTTTCATTTGTAGAGTTCCATTGCTAACAGTACATGCAGCAGATAAACAATACTTCATGATCCTTCTCTCACATAAAAAAAAACCTGTCATCCTTCTGCATGCTTGACAGGAAAGAATAAGCTTCAAGAAGATATACTCCATTTTGCTGTTTTCTTTACTTTTCCCATGCTTTAGACATACAGATTAAATCTGTCTTTACAAAGACCTTAGAAATAGCTACATTCCTTCAAAGGTAGATCCATGGATAACTTTCTCCTCTGCCTATTTCTACGAATGGCATCTTGTGGTGATATAATACATTTATTAACTTCAATGGACAGCCATTCCAACTTGTTCCAGCTGGAAAATACATTACCTACCATTGTATAGTGGTAGGTATAGTGGTCATGGCAGACTGGTGAAGTTCCCACTGACTGGAGAAAGGGGAACATAATCCCCATATTTAAACAGGGAAAGAAACAAGACCCAGGAAACTACAGGCCAGTCAGTCTCACCTCTGTGCCTGGCAAAGTCATGGAGCAGATCCT
>VZTY01017903.1:177237-200932 GCA_013400935.1 Turnix velox | reverse complement strand
TATAGTGAACAAGCCTGAAAAATTACATCTGCAGGAACAAGGCACAGAAGAAGCCTGCTTCTGTACAGAAGAACCTCCTAGGGGTTGAAGAGGTAAGAGTGATGCACTGTTCATATACTATTGTGTCAGGGGAAATTGATGGCATTTGGTTGATCCAGAGTACCAGTCAATCAAAATTCAGCAGTGAAAAAGCAAAGGGAGAGGGGGTGAAATGAAGTTTGAGATGCAGTGGTCATTTACAGAGAGAATTATGGCTGAGAAGATGGTCTAATCTTTTGGGGATGCCTGCCACAAGCTGGCTTGGGGCCGTGCTGTGGGCTGTCGTCTGTTCTGTGTCACAGATATCTTTCCTTCTTAAAGGAAAAGGCAGCAGCTTGTAGGTAAAGCATCAACATGTGCATGTACGTGCAAGAAAAACAGAACAGGACTGGGCTGTAGGCCAGATCTGGTCCAATTGCTGTCACAGCTGAACCACTGAATTAACCAATAGTTATGCCTTTGTTGCACCCTTCCTATCTCTATCAGATTCCCTGGTCTACACGTTACAATATTAATTTTTTAAAATATATGCACCACATTACAATTTATCACAGAGGCAGAGATATTAATCTTTTCTCTCTGAAAGCTTATTGCTAAAGCTGTACTGTATCATATGAAGTTGTGTGCTTTGTTATGAACTGCTATCACATGCACCATGACCACAAATTCAAGGTTGGAATGTGCAGAAAGAAAGAACAGAAGAATAAAAGGAGCAGCTGTTAAGTATCGGGCGAGCATGTGTCCCTTTGCACTTCCTTCACCGTGATAGTTTGCTGCTTTTGGACAATTGATAACAACCTGCAAAACTCTTACTGCACAGACAGCTAAACACCATGGCAGTAAGTCAGATACCAGAGCCCAAAACACTGAAATCTAACGACTGATCATCATTGACTCCAGAAAGCCTTGTCTCAAGCCCAAGTCTCATTAAACTCAATCTTACATAAAAATTGATAGCTCTTTGCTTTGTCCTTCAGCTGGGAGGAGAACAATGGAAGCACTTCTACAATCAGGCTTACATCTTATGCAGGCTAAAAGAGTAAAGAGCTCCACAATGAGATTAATCAAAGTGAAGGAGTTATAATAGGCTTAAAATGAGAGCACATTAACAACTGCTCCCTTGAGGTAAACAGAGCTGGTAATCAAGCACAGGTTCAGCAGAACTCCTTATCCATTGCTGAAGCAGAATTAGCTTCACAGCAACATGAATGAGCAAGTGATTGGCCTGGACAGTCACAGGCCATGGTAGAAAGACTGTAGAGATTCAATTCATCCACCAAAAACCCAGGAGAAAAGAAAGATGTTTTTCTCTTAGAAAAGAGATCACGTTCATTGGTCATTTCAGTGCAAAGCTCAGTTTCTCTATCTACCATGAAGACATTTTGCACTGCTGGCACCTAGCACAGCAAGGATGATATGACTGTCTCTGAAAGCAATTCTTTCACCACTATTACTCCAGGCCCAGCACAAGCCCCCAGGCTCCAGCTGGAATGAGCCATGGTTCTTCAGAGCAATTCATTTGTGAAGACCAATTGATAGGTGTCCAGTTTCTTTCTTATGGTCCTGTGACAAAAATACATCCTGACAGTTCCTTGCTGCCTTTGTCTTGGGTCAGGAAATTAGCCTGGAGAAACTTGCTCTCCTACTGATCTTTCTTTTGTCAGCTTAACAGGCCATGATGCAAAGATGGGCTTTGAAATTTCACAGGAAAAACAAAATTCATAAAACCTCATCTCTATCCATAGTTATAATTTGGCAGTGAAATGTTTTCAGAACTTTCACTGTGACTTGTCACTAGATGCTGTGTCTATGCAGGAACATGTAATACCTTCCCCTTCTCCAACAGGCAGAGCATTCAGTGTGTGAACTCAAAATCCATACTATTTATTTACCTTCAAAAGCCTGTAGGAGACAGCTATTTTCATTCCACTGACTGGTAGCTGGTCTGACCAATCTAGCTTCACAGAATGTTAAGGGCTGGAAGGGACCCTCAGAGATCATCTAGTCCAACCATCTACCAAAGCAGATTCACATAGAGCAGGTTGGGCAAGAACACATCCAGGCAGATTTTTAGTATCTTCAGAAAAAGAGAGTCCATCAGCTCTCTAGGCTGTTCCAATGCTATGGTATCCTTAAAGTTTTTCCTCATGTTGAAAGGGCACTTCCTGTGCCAGCTTGCCATTGCCCCTTGTCCTGTCACCGAGCACCACTGGAGGAGTCTTGCCCTATCCTCTTGACATTTGCACTTTAGGTACTTACAAGCTTTGATGAGACACTTCCCTCAGTCTTCTCCAGACTGAGCAGACCCAGGTCTCATGTGAAGTAAAAGCAGCAAGTCTGCACCTCAGCATCACAGAGTCATAGAATGGTTTAGGTTGGAAAAGACCTTAAAGATCATCTAGTTCCAACTGCCCTGCCATGGGTAGGGACACCTGGCACTAGACCAGTTTGCTCAATGCCTCATCCAGCCTGGCCTTAAACACCTCCAGAGAGGGGGCATCCACAACCTCTCTGGGCAACCTCTTCCAGTGTCTCACCACCCTCACTGTGAAGAACTTCTTTCTTCTATCAGGCTTAAACTTACCCTCTTCCAATTTGCATCCATTACTCCTAGTCCTGCTATCCTGGATCCTATTAGTAAGTCCTACCTCAGCCTTTCTGGAGGCCCCCTTCAGGTATTCAGAACCTCCTACAAAGTCCCCCCTGAGTCCTCTCTTCTCCAGGCAGAACAACCCCAACTCCTTCAGCCTGCCCTCATAAGGGAGGTGCTCCAGCCCTCTGATCATTTTTGTGGCCCTCCTCTGGACCTGCTCCAACAGCTCAGTGCATCAAAATGCATGAGATTGTTTTGCTTTTGTTTATCTATCAGTTTTAGCATTTTAAAATTCATTAGGGGAAAAAATGGGTAAGAAAAAAGGAAAACCCCACTGTGAAAGAGTAAGTCCACGTGTCATAGGCTAGTCTTTAGAGCAGTGCCCCTCATGCACCAGAACAAGGCTGGAAATGAAAACGTACTCACTGTTGACAAAAACATGGTAGAACAGCTGGATGGGTAGAATTTATTTTCTACAGCTGATCTTCCAAATGAGTGACAAGCTACCAGCAGGAATGCCAGCTGGACCCTGAAATTTCTGTAGAACTTCAACAACAATGAAATTACTTAGTAAATTCAAGGGAAGCAAATACATATCAAAATGCAAAGAGTTGATTCAAAAACTTTTGATTTTATATGAACTCCTATTTCAAAAAGCCCTTTCTTCATTGAAGATACATTGACTCTGTTTTTTATTAAGTCTCTGTTGTACCCTGCTGACAAATATCCACCCTCATTAGTGTAGTAAGCAGCTAATTGCCCAAGCAAACTGAATGAGTTTCTTCCAAGTACATTATGGAATCCTTGCGAACAGATTCTGTCCAACAAAAGAAGGTTCCTCAGCTGAGTTTCCTTCACACAGCTACTATTAAACTCAACTAAATATGTCAGTTACCAGCATGCAACCTCACAAACTGAGCATCAGACTCCAAAGTAAAAATCTCTTGTTGCAAATGTCTCAAGATCTGCACTCTGTAACTAAGTCAGTCAATTGCTGCTCTAAGGACCACACTTGTTTTTCAAATCACAATACACAAATACCAGTAAAAAACTTCAACTGTTTGACTGCCAGATGCATTCACAGAGAGACGTCTTGGCTCCCTGCATAACCAAAAGAAAGACACAGCAACTTCAGTATAGCTCATCTTGAGGAAAGCCCTGTTCGAGGTGGGATGCATTTCTCTTTGTCTTTTCCCCTTTTATGTACAGAAGGAAGTCCTAAATGAATGATTAGATGTTTAATTCTTAGGCAGCTTTAGTTACACAGAATTAACATATGCTGAAGGTTTTACTCTTGACCAGAAAAAAAACAGCTCCACAGCTGGAGCAGTCTCTGTAGCAGCTAAGCATCATCGTTGCAGGAAAAGCAACTTGATTTTTAAAAAACACAGATAAACAGGCAATACACAGGTCTGCGCTCTAAATAAAGTGATTTTGCTCTTAACCAGACTAGTCCTCTCCTCCAACTTCCAATGATGTTTTCAGACTTTGATTCAGAACATTAAATTAAAGGTGTGGGACAATTATAAATATGATGTAAAGTAAGGAGTTTCCATGATCTTCAGAGATTTTACTTATTACATGAATTGCCTTATTTGTCTGGTTCATGTAATGAAGGTTTTCAAAACACCACTTTGTTCTTACGTGATAAAAAAAGCAATCACTATAAACAACATCCTCAACTGTTGTTTCACCTACTAAGATTAGATGCCAAGTTAGATGACAGGAAGCAGCACCAGTTCAGTTTCTGTGTACTATGATATTTTTACTAGGTTGCAAAGATTACCTACATAATTCTCTCTTCATTTTTTAAACCATTAAACTATCTTCTGTCACATTTATAGGATGCCTTGAATAAAGCTTTTCAAAACTAAGCTACTGGAGCTTGTTCACACTGCATGTTGTCTCACTGCTTCTGTCATTTTTATGTTACGCTACAAGCAGAGCAGAGAACATCATACATGGTGTCCCAATTAAAATGCATGATTGTGATCCTTGAAGAAGGGTTTCCATTATACAGGTTCAAACAAAAAGCAAACCAGGCAAGAATTCTATTCCTTCCTTGTTTTTGCAAACAAGTTAAGAAAATAAAGGAAGTGAAATATATCCAAGAAAAAAAATTTACAGGTAATCATCAGTTTGAGGATATTATCATATTTTATGACAGTGTTGGCTTCAGGCCTCTAAGAAAACTAAGTCTCTTTGAATAGGGAGAAACCTAACTTTGACAAGAAATTAGAACAGGAAAGTGCTTAAAGTGCTAACATCCAGTGTCTGTACAGATAGAGCATTTTTAAAGATCAAGTTTCTTAAATTAAAACAGTGGTTCTGAAGCTCAGTCTTTCATGGTTAGGAATTCAGAGTCCTCTATCAAGAAACCTTTTCATAAATTAATTCATAATCAGAAGCCCAGACTGAGCAGAATAGCTTTATTTTGGGGGTTAGAGGAAAAAAGAAGAGATGGAAAGCCATAGTCTTTTAACATCATTCCTGCTGTCAAAAAAATACCTAACCATAGAATGGTTTGGGTTGGAAGGGACATTCAAGATCATCTAGTTCCAACCACCCTGCCATAGGCCCCAGAACAAGGCTGGAAGTGAAAATGTACTCATTGTTGACAAAAACATGGTAGAACAGCTGGAAGAACACCCTGCCATACCCACTACACCAGGTTGCTCAGTGCCTCATCCAGCCTGGCCTTAAACACCTCCATAGAGGGGGACATCCACAACCTCTCTGGGCAACCTGTTCCAGTGTCTCATCACCCTCACAGTAAAGAGCCTTCTTCTTGTGAACATGTGAAATTTACATTAAAATAGTGACCAAGAAATCATAAAGCATGTATTCTCTGACACCAACACCTGTTGCAATATCAACATACTCTCTTCAGGCAGCTGCACTTTCCCCTTCAATTCCCATATACTTGCTATAGTCTGCTCTGTAGGCATCATGGACAGCAGGTCCCCCATTCCTCCTTAGATACATATTGATAGATACACAGCCAAACTATTTCTCTCCCTTGCCTGTCAAGCTTCATGAATTGCCAGCATCTTCAGAAGGATACTGTAAAAGCATTCAGATTTTCTCCAGATAGCCTCAGAGAATCATCAATGCTCTTGCCTCAAGCAAAGTCAGTGATATGTAGGTTCCTAAATACCAAATTGAGTTTTGTTATAATCTTGTCCATAAAAATCAAATCAAGAAACTGTGTTGTATTAGCACATGCATTCATGAATTCTTTGGTCAGCAAACAAGACAGAGATGGCAGGAGCTTGCCAGTTGAGGCTGAGGTGAGTTTTCCTGACAGAAGTGGCTTGTCTCCATCTTTAAAAAAAGAGCTACCTTCCTACTCTATTGCAGTGCTGAAGCCACAAAGTGCTCTAGCTGTATTTACAGAGTAGATGGGGGCTGTGGAGCAAAAATGCTTTTGGCTTAGGTGCTTTAGCATAGCTATGCTCTAGAGAAATACTGTAGTGAACATCAAACAATCTGCTGGCACGGAGTCTTTCTCTTCTGTGCTGCATCACTTCTGACACTGCCAGTACCACTGTCATATCCAAGTGCCTCCCAGCAGTGCACTAAGTGCTGCAGCTACTACCTGATGTTCAGTTTATTCTCTCTGTCCCCTGAGGGTGAATCACAAGCACTGCAGTATGAACTGTTTTGTGAGAGTATGGTTTTTAAAGAAGTACAAACAGCTTCTTTTTGAAGCTGAAAGCATATGCTCTGAATGAATGGTGCTCAGACACATCATGCACTCAAAGAGTTCAATTCACAAACTTGAGCCAATATCCTCTCCTCCATTAAAAAGTCTCTTCTGCAAAGAATGGCCTTATCCTTTTAGAAAAACATTCTACTGAATAAAAAGCAATATCATCAATCACTGTCCCACTATAAACATCCATGGAAGCTTTAAACAACACATAGCATTGCTGAAGTACACCATGATCGTACAACCAAATCAATGAGTAAGAGGAACTCCCAGTTTATTATGTGGTATAGGATACCAGTCACTGTTTCCTCTCAGTTCAGTAGACTCAATTAAGGTGGTGACACATTGGAACAGGTTGTGGATGCCCCCTCTGTGGAAGTGTTTAAGGCTAGGCTGGATGAGGCATTGAGCAGCCTGAACTAGTTGGAGGTGTCCCTGCCTATGGCAGGAGGTTGGAACTAGATGATCTTTAAGGTCCTTTCCAACCCAGACCATTCTATGAGTCTATTTTGAAGTCAAGTGGAGCAAATGTTTATGCCGTCCTTGAACTAGAACTCTTTTCTGGCTCCTTAGCATTAGTCTAACTCACTCTTCATTTCACTTCCTTCAGCAGTGCACAGCTTTATCCTTCCATCTGATTCCTGAAACAGACTTGCCCAGAATATTTGATAAAATGTGGATGAAATTGCCTAAAAAGTAATGTTATTATGAAAATATTTTATCTCTGGGGAATTAAACAGTAACATTTTCTTAATAGATTCTGCACTTGGTAGACGGAAAACACTTCACCCTTCAAAATGAGCAAAACAGATTAAACCATCCAGTAACACTGGAACAAAGAGCAAGATTTTTCAATGAAGAATTCAAGCACAGGACAGGAATAGTTTCCAGAAGTGTCTGAGGGTTTAGTTATTGGTTTTTGAGAAGTCAAAACCTACAGGCCTTAATACTGAAATATTCTTGCTCACAGACCACATTTTATTCTGTATTGAGTAAAAGACAAAAACAAAAAAAATAAATCCAAGAATAATTTAAAAAGATACCTATAGAGACAGCATAAGAGAAAAAAAATAATCAGTCCTGCTCAAAAACAGGTTTACTGTAATTCCCCCAGCAGAGCCACAAACCACAATCAATAAAACAGTTCCCAATTCTCCACCCGTTGATGTAGCTTTCTTCTCCAGGAAGAATTCCAATCCACACCAGCAGGATAGAAAAAAAAGTTACAAGAAAAGAGACAACAGCATCCCTGTAGTCTCAATACTATTTCAGATTTTCAACAATAGAAAATCTTCTAAGAGCCAGAAAGTCACATTTGAGTCCCATATGTAGGTCAGACACAAACTGTTCTTTCTAAAAGAAATTAGCAATTAAAATTTAGAGATTTGATTTAGCTTCCCACAAGAAAGTTTCAAAGAAGAACATCTGCTATCTCTGCTGTGCTGGTGGACTGAGATGCTGTGAGTACTAGAAGCACTATCAACATAGAAACCCAGAGACCCTGGAGGTCTAGAGCTCAGCCCCCAAGCTGCTAAATCCAAAGTCACTGAACAAGTTCTGGTGACAAGCAGATGCTTTAAATTGTAGGGGTGTGACATAAATAACCATCCTATTTTCACAGGATGAAAGGTGCACAGCTCAATCCTTTCACAGTGGTCCTCTCCAGAATGAGCACCTTCAAGCCTCAGCTGAGGACTTTACTCAGTGGGTGATTGCTAAGCAAGAAGAGCAGTGGAAATAACAGAGATATTAAAACATAAGGAAAAAAGACTCCACTTGGATTTTAATGAGTGTACTATGTGAATGGGATCAAGGTAACTCAAAAACACTATAACCAAACAGGACAACAATTCCTAGGAGAAACAACCCAAGTTAAATTTCTCCTATCTATACCCATTTTGAGTCATCCAACTTGTTTTGCCTTGCTGTTCTCTCTATCACAGAGCCAGTTTAATTCCCCAAGTAAATAACAGAAATACTTTTCTTGCAAGAAATATTCAAAACCCCAAAGCCCTGAAAATTCTACACCAGAATTTGCACATATCTTCTAGTTCTGATTACATGACAATCCACTTTGAATTGGCTCCCATGGTAACCGCAACATTAAGGTCCCCAGAGAGCCATCTCACCCTCACATGAGATTGGAGGGGATGTGCCTGTAGCTTTGCAGTAGAAGAGACAGAACACAAACTCAGTGCAATTCAGAGTCTCTCACAATACTATTCCCCTTTCGGCTAACAAGGTTCAGAAAGACACCATTTCTTTCCCTTAGGAATGGCTCATGTCATCTCCACGACTAGAGAACACAATTCCTCTTAGGAGCTGACCCTTGCTATCTTATCTCAATACCCCAGTGCAGCCTGTAGCACATGTACTTGCATAACTTCACTAGGAGCCTTTTGTTCCTCAGCAAGACCCTGCTTTGTAATTTCTCTAGTTGGCTTGAAGCTCTAGGAAGACAAGAAACAAAACATTACATGTATTTTTCAGTCAACTGAAGAACTAAATGCTCTAGAGAAATATTGTAGTGTAATCAGATCAGAGATGCAGCCTACGGAAAGTCCACTCCTTCATTTGCTATATGGGTGAATCCACTCCTGAATGCAAAGGCATCCTTTTCTCACATCTCAGCAAATTTCTCTTTACAAGGGCATGCCTCATCTCACAGCTTCAGCTCCCTCACCAATGATTTTTCTTAATTGGCCAGTCTGAGCTGCTGCAAGATGACACAATCTCATGCTCCCACAGCACACTCTGATTCAGGAGCAAAGGAACCAAATACATCTCTCCTACTTCATTAGCTTGAGAAGATAGAGCAATAATGACTAGGCTGCAAGCAATGAGGCAGCCCTTACTGTTACACCGCATCGCTGTGCTGCTCACTGCTACACACAGAAAAATCTGTATCTTCCTCATTTCCCCCTCTTAGCAACTGCATTTCACACAGGGCTTGGTCTAATCATAATTCAGAGATCCTACTAGAAAGGGAGCTCATTGAAGAAAAAAAAAAATTCCATGCTTGGACTTTCAGTAAATTTCCAATCTCCACCTTCCTCTAAGGTACCCACTATATTAGAGGGATCAAAAAGATCTCATTGTGTCAGGAATATTTATCATCCTTGTAATGGAAGATCGCTAAAAACTAAGATATACAGCTCTAGAGGAGGTACTTTCACAAAATCCCACTGACAGCACCACTGCATTACTTTCCCACCTTTACAGCCCACTGTAATTTGCTACAGTGTCACAATTTGGAAAATGAGGATCTAGCAAAAGAGAAAGGAAAGTAGCTTGAGGAACACCCACAGCAATGAAAAGTATTTCTGAAGAGAAAGACCAGAAAGTAAGAGTATGATTTGCTGAGAGACTGTCATGTTCATCTTCCAAACATACTTTGGCTGAGCTTACAACTCAAGAGACGGAAATAAATCAGTTGGAATGATTAGTTAAAATTATATAGTAGCCTAGAAGTTTATACAGCTTTTATTTAAGGCTTGTGCTACATGCCTAAGGACTGGGATGCCATCCAGAGCAACCTGGACAAGCTCAAGAAGTGGGCCCATGTGAACCTCATGAGGTTCAACAAGCCCTGGGTCTGGGCAACTCCTGGTATCAATACAGGCTGGAAAATGAAGAGATTGAGAGCAGCCCTGCTGAGAAGGACTTGGGTGACAAAAATGAACAAGGGACTAGAGCACCACTCCTATGTGCACAGGCTGTGAGAGCTGGGGTTGTTTGGCCTAGAGAAGAGAAGACTTTGGGAAGATCTTATTATGGCCAACCAATATTTAAAGGGGGCTTTTTAAGAAACATGAGGACAGGCTTTTTGAGTGGGCCTGTAGAAATAGGAAAAGAATGTTTTTAAACTAAAAAAGGTTAGATTCAGACTGATTATAAGGAAGACATTTTTTTATAGTGAGGATGGTGAAACAGTAGAAGAGGTTGCCCAGAGAGGTGGTTGGTGCCCCATCCTTGAAACCATCCAAGGTCAGGTTGGATGGGGCTATGATCAACCTGCTCTAGTTGAAGACGTCCTCGCTCATTGCAGAGAGTTTACACTAGGTGACATTTTAATGTCCCTTCTAACCCAAATTATTCTATGATTCCATGTTGAAAATATTTTTCCCTATATTTTATTTTCTAAATTTATTCTACAGAACATTTATAGAACTTTGGCTACTCATAGATAAAGACAATGTACACGGTCCAGTGAAGACTACTATGAACATTACACCCTTATTTTAGGAAAGGTTCTTCATGTTGATGAGCCAAAGATACTTACGCAAGCAACAGGTATTTTTGATTCAGTTTCTCAGAAGTGAGAAACTGAAGAGAATTTAAAATTCCTGCCCGTTTGGCAGAGCACAGGGCTCTTTCTGTCTTCCTACTCTCTGAGCAACAACATGGTAATTCACAAAATGAATTCAAGCCCTGAATATATCTGCTATTTTACATCTGGTTCCAGTTACTTTAACCTCAGAAGCAAATTGGGGGAAAAAAGAAATCATTTTCCTCTGATTGCTTATACTTTCCTAAAGTTCCCTTCCTTTGTTCTATCAGACAGGTTATTTAGAGGGTATTACTTTAATCCTTCAAAGAATTTAAGAATATGAATATTTCCCATGAAGGTAAAAGCTCTGATGGATCAAAATGCTTTATTTATTAAGAGTTCATCAACTCCTGCTTCATATCCTAACTACTCCACTGAAACACCCTAACAGTTTCATCATAATGCCTGTTGTATTAGTGATAAGTCAAGTACAGAGCCATAGGCTCAATTTGGCAGTTCAGTTTTACCTTCCTAAGGGCAACTTTTCATACATGAGCTATCAGATTGTTCTTTCTTTAAACTTTTACCACAGCTTTTAACACTTGACACTGGGCCAGCTGCCTCCAAAGAATGAGCGGTTAGCGTGCATGTGCAACATCCTGCCTGCCTTGGGGAAACTAAAAAATGAGCAGTACAAAAAAAGTAGCAATATAAAAACCAGCCAGCTTGCTGCTCCTCTCTGCCCTTGGTACAGTAATGGTGGACCAAAGCAGGCTTACCATCAAATAAGATAGGACCAGGCTCTCCTAGCTGTCCTACTCTCTTCACTGAGATTTGCAGGTTTAAATCAGAATCGCATGCAACTTTTTATCATCACACACTTATCCAATGCAATTAGAAAGTAAGATCTGTAAGCAAGTTAATGAGCTCATAAAAACATGTTAGTCATCAAAATAAACACTGCTTGAGAACATTCCTACAACTTCGTTTGCCATGTCTTGTATTGCCCAATAGAAGAAAACATGAATTAGGGATAAATGAAATTAGCATTGCAACATTGAAGCATTCAACAGAAATGCATGATAAGACAGAAGTATTGTTCCTCTATCACCACTTATTTGCTGTGTTTGTCACTGGCTGTCAGCACTTCCACAGAGCCTGCTCTGTTTTCTTCTCTTGCTCCATCCCATTCCAGTTACACAGCAGGCAGGCCAGGAAACATCACTTCTGAAATAGAGAAGGGGGTGGAGAGGGAGATACTACATACTCTCCTGTCACCTTCTTTGTGAGATATATTGTGACAATCCACTGCTTGGTGCTCTCCTTTTTTGAAGGGAAAAAAAAACCAAAAACAAGTATAACCTTTGCCTGTGGGTTTCAAGGAAATAAACAACCTCAAAATTCACCAGAAGCAAGATGCATCTGCACTCCCTGTAGCCAGTCCTATAGGAAAAGGGAAAAGCCAGTGCTAGACAGCTGCAACTACTAATGGAACCTAGGTCCTTTTGTCAACTGCTCATGAGACACATCCTACTCAGACATGGCTTTGGCAGGTTTAAGATACCAGTGCAAACCAGCACTGCAATACAAAGTGAAGACCATTCCTTCCCTTACTGCACATCATTCCTGCTCCCAGAACCACTCCCTCACGTGGCAGGATTTGTGTTCGTATTTATCAAAATTAGCATCTTCCCCAGAACAAAATTCCACAAAAAAGGGATTTTAGTAAAGAAATAGTCATTAGCATGGGCCATGACATGGAGGTTAGGGCAGAGAAGAGGGGAATACATCTTCCCACACAGAAAGTTTTGTAAAGCTGAACTGCAAGTCCACAAGTCAGCAGCAACACAGATATCCCCAAAGCTAACAAACATCTGTATCTCCTCATACTTCTCATGTTCCCCTACATTGTCCCACTAGAAAATCATGTAAAAAGAAGCCCAGAAATTGAAGGGACACATTAGTGCAAAAAATATCATGAGTTTCTATGGATGACCAATTTAGAATTCATGTATTGGTGATGGAGTAACAAGGTAACAAAATACATCAGTGGTATTCAGAAAATAGGAAAACCTACTCATTCCAGCTTTTTCATTTAATCATAGGCTAAGAGGAACTTCAGATATTTTTTAAGAATTCCATAAACTAACAACAATAAAATATGTAGGTAATCAACCTGCTTTACATTAAATGGGTAAAAAAAAACAACCCCATATGAACAGCAGCCAGGAATTCCTAGCAAAAAGATTAAAGTACACAAGTAAGGGAATGGAGGAAGGACAAGAAACAGGAAACAAGATACATACTGCAAAATAAAAAAAAACCTATTGCATATTTAATGGAGTACAAAACTTTTATCTCTAAACCCATCAGATTCCTAAAGCCTAGCTTCTGTCCCTCCCTAACCATTCCCATCTGTGACAGAAGAGAGGGACCACACCACCACATCCCATCATTCCCTAGACAGGCGGCATTTCCTTTTCCAAGGGAACTGCATCCCAATTCTTCAGCATCATGTCCTGCTATTTACTAGGCTCTTCTAATCACAAAATGTCAAAACCTCACACTTGGCAAAGTAAAGAAAAAGTGTTCCATCTTCAAGTCTGTAATCCTGTGTGTCTCGTGAAGCTTGCAAGCAAGCAGACTTGACTACATAAGGAAATATGCAATTCCTAAACTGATCTGGCCTCAAGGCTGGACTGTACATGTTGGTGTTTGTTCTGTGGTCATCTGCCAGTAGTCTGGAAGACTGGAAGTCTGGAAGTCTGACATCCATGAAAATCAGAGAACATTCTTTACCTCAAGACAAGAGTGAAAACTATTTAAGGTAGTTTTTAGAATCATTGTTGCTCACCAAAGAAGCTTACAAATTTCATCAATTAAGGCACACAGTCTGATCATGATGTGAGTTTGAATAAGAAAAAGTTTTAATAAGAAAGTTTCATGACAGATCATGATCTAAAGCTACTCATCTTTACCACAGAAGAAAGAAAAAGTCAAAAAGCTGATAAGAGCTTAAGTAGTGGCTGAATCTGATGTGCCTTAAGAAGTGGCAAAACTTTGACTCTCTGCTGTCCAAAAGACACAAGGACACTCATACCTATTAGGTTTCCTCTGCTAACACCAGTGCAGTGAAGTCAGCTCTTTCACAAAGCTAAGAGATTTAGGAACAGTACTTGGTTGGGAAAGCAGGACCTGAAAAATTTGATTAAAAAATGATTAAAATTTGTCTGAGTCAAACATCACCAGGGTGACTCTCTGCATGTGTCTGAATCTCACACATAGTATGATCACACAAGCTCATTTTTCAAGTGTAGCTTCCTATGGAAACATAGGACAGAAGACATTTTCACTGGCACTCCATGCAAAAATGGAATTCAATCTGGTACCCTTCACCAGTACTCGATTATTTTCCAATTCAAGAACAGAAAAGAACAAATTAATTGACCAGCAAAGTCCTAGAACAAGCCTGGTACTGTGCCATCAAATGGAAGCAAGGGGAATCAGGCTACAAACAGCTCTGCTGCAGGCATCCAAAGCTCTCCTCTGCCAACAGTTTTCCCACAGGACAACTTCTGTTCTCATCAAAAGGGCCAACATAATAATCACAAGATAGATAGTAGATTTCTAGCAGTCAGTATCCACACGCACAAAACCAGGGAGCTGACACAGAGACCAGACTACCAAGTGATCTAGCCTACACAAACATTATGCAAAGCACAAATCAGTACTGTAAAATGCTAAACAAATACAGATGGATGAAAGCCACTGGAAAACTGCATTCTGAAGCCCATCTTTACCCAGGGTCTTAATCAGAATGAGCATGCGAGGGAATGTTTTCACTTCTGTCTGTGCAATATTCCCCAGTGGTTTAGTCATTACAGCAAGAATCCCAGCTTTTAAAGATAGATCTGCCTAAGAAGCAGAACAATTCTGAGAGCAAAATTAACTTGGTGGTTAGCTTCCCTTCCCAAAGAACTGTATTAGACAATTATCTACACAAGTCAAAATCAGGCCAACATTTAAGGGCCACAAGGGGAATAATCCAACAATGGCAAAGGAAAAATGCAAACAATGGCTAGGTGCTGGTATTTGAGTCATACACACAGTGGCATTCATAATGAATACTAATTTTAAGTTCTGCTTTATAAGTCATATTCCTAAAAGGAACTTATTTTCTAATTATGAGCTCCAGTGACCATGCACATTAAACAATGAAAACAAATGGCAGTAGATATTAATATTGTGACAGTCTCATTATCTCCCAAGCAATGCACAAGGATAAAGCTGTTAGTCATTCTCACAGGCAAAATTTACTTGAAATGTCACTTTTATTCAGGTTCCTACAGCTGTCAGTTTACTCTCCCTCTATCCACATCAAAAGGAGGTAACTAGAGAAAGCTGAATTCAAGATTAGTTTCTTTGACCATTCCTTTTAGCCAACATACCTGTAGAAGAACATATTATTCTTACCATCCATTGCCAATCTCAGCTCCAGCTGTGCCTTGACCTTCCTGACTCCATCCCTACACACAACCAGGCACTGTCCCCATACTCTTCCCAGAATACCTGCCCATGTTTCCACTGCCTGTGGATGTTCTTCTTGCCCTTCAGTTTGACCAGCGGGTCTTGACTCAGTCATGCTGGTCACATAAAGACTTTGGTGAGTCCAACAAGCATGAATTTGATACTCACAAGCCCCAGCATACACAGTTCCCTCGACAGGGTTTTATTTCCTATTTTATTAGATGCATTAAGCAAGAATGAGAGGGGCATGATGGTATCCAAAGAGATTCACTTACAGCTTCAGCCTTGCAGCAGGTGAATATGAGAGCTAAACAGCATTACTGAGAGCAAGAAAACACCACCTAATTTAGAAACGGCAGGAAAGTAAAAGATGTGCTGCCTAAGGTAAAGTTAAAACACCCTCTTGTAAGAAAAAAAATATGTTACTTAATGGTTTTTGTGTCTGCTATATTACTGCTCTCACAGCACCCCAAGTGACTCCAGACAGACATCAAGCCCATAAACATGAACAAAAGCCCTAAAGTCTCAGAGGAGGTAAAACTTACTGCTTCATCAATGGCATAACCTATAGTTATTTTTGAATGCAGCTTTTAATTTAAACATGCAATAACTGGCACACTGCAGGGCTGAAACTGAAAATAAAAGAAGCACTGCACAGAGAAATCACAGGTTTCTTCCAGAACATTGCTCAGGACAAAGAAAAGTTATGTTTGGAATTCATTCAAGTTACCCCTACACAATGCAAGCAAGGCTTGTACTGAGGTTAACAGTGGCTCATTTGAACCAGGGAAGCAGGACTGCTCCTCAGTATCCCAAATGCTAAAGATTAACCTCTAACAAGTCTTCCAATGAATCCACATAACTTTCAAGGACAATAGCATGTGATGAAAGAATCTTCAGAGAAAAGACTGTGTTAGACTTTTTGCCTTCTATGCACTGTTATATCCTCTTGCTAGGGGTACAGGAAGCAAGTTGGCCCTTGCCTTAGTCTGAATTCCTCAATAGAGATGCAAATAGCAGTAATACAGGCATAAACTTAAAAAACAGGAATCCTAAGCTGATTCTCATTGATGCTAGGACAGAGAATGACACATGTTCTATACAGCACATTTCAAAAGTTTTGAACAAGACATCCAATTCACATTTCTTTTAATAAAAATAGATCCGCTTTATTCAGAATTGCTGCTATTTCTATTGTAGTTCCTAAGAAATGTAAATTCCCAGAAGAAAAATGAATTATTCACTTCCAGCTTGTGAATCAAGAAAGATTTGCATATATTAGATTGACTCAGATGCGAGTTCAACTAATGCCAATCACATGAAAAATTAACCATAGAACCTACTCATTACTCAATAGCAGTGACTGACATCATGTAGCAAGAGAAATATTTTGACCTATCATAGGACACTCCCAACATATAAGTATTTCTCTTCCTATGTGAGCAAGTAAGTGTAACCTAGCAACAGTCAGAGTCTGTACCCTCTTTCACATGCACCTGACCCCAGTAAAGAACATCATTTGCCCCAAATCCTAGCAGATTTCTGTGGCACAAAACAGCAAAAGAATAGTTTTCCCCAAAGAATTATTAAATACACACCCAAAACCCTGCTTAGTTCTTGGAAGATTTACTAGCATTTTATTTCAAGTCCATCTCATGGTCACTACAGCCAAGGCTGTACCTATCCTTCATATCTTCATCCTTCTTTGTTTTGAAATACATATGTAAGCACAATGCCTTCCACTTTTCTCTAAACTCTAGTCACTCAGAGTTTTCTTTCCCCTCACCCAGTCCATCATACACACAGCCCAGGCGAGCACCACTAGCTTTACCCAAGTTATTCCCATCAACCAGAAGCAGAAACAAGTCTAAATGCAGCCTAATAGGAACAGATCTGTAAAGCAAATAAGCTGTTCCCAAGGATCACATCACCCACATTATTAACATTTTGGGATGGGGTACTTTGGACTGGACTGTAAGTTTTGTATGTGCTCCTAGAATGCAACTTCAAGTTTAGTTTTATTCAAAAAGAAATCAAACACATGCTGACAGTACTCCATTATTCAAATCTACATGCAGTAGCATAGGACAACCCTTAAAATTATCTTCAGACAATGTACTCCCAGTGCAAATGAACTGTCCAACATTTCCACAAATACAGAAACCCACTGTCTAGTTCACACTGCATTTGTTGCAAAGGGCCAGTACTACACACTTGGAAGATGCAAGATGCTCTGCAGGAAGGGACATTGTCCAAGCTGAATCCAAGAAAATCTTGTCCTAATTCACAGAAGTTTGGTATCTGTTCAAAATTTCCAAAACACAGAAGCCTTGGTATCTCTTCCAAAATATTTATTTAAAGCTGACTGAAAGAAATTATACCAAGTAGCACATTTTCATTTCTCTACCCCATTGGCATCCAATTTTTTTATTGTTAAAACATATAGGTATCTGGTTTTGAAACACATTAAAAGATATAATCAGGTTAGAAGTAAGAAGGCACAATAAACCAAAGTCAGGTTGCATAAATTTTTGACCACGAGTCCAATTTTACTTGCAGCATTAGGCAACACTTCTGCAGACATGAAAATGTATGTGCCCTGTCCTCCAACCATGTATACTCATTGGGTGCTTTACAGGAAATTCTGTCAAAAAGGACTTACCAAAAAAAAAGTTGACATTAAACACACACTTTCCTAACTATATAAAGATTAAAGGTATTAGGAAAAATACCTCTAGATATACATACAGGAGGCAGTATTTGTGCTCACACATACAGCATTGGGTGTTGTACAATTATCTGAAAATCAGATACTTATTCCCATGCTCAAAGGTCAGGTCTTTAAGAGTCCTCACTCTCTACTAGACAGACTTCATACAACAGCTAGATCCAGAGCAGAGAGTGCTTCTGAAGGTACACGCTTGAATAAGAACATCACCTTTGAAAATCTAAAAGCAAGTGGTTTATTTTATGTATGCATTTTTAGAAGAGGAAAATAAAAATTACTGAAAAGCCTCTTCTAATAAGTATTATTCTTCTTATCCACATGTAAAGCTTATCTCCCTTCTATGGATAGACACATATCTTTGAGACGCAGTAGGAAGTCCCAATTGTAAGTGTAATGAAGGCACATCTATTCTTAATGACTTGGACTAGGTGTTTCAAATGCTTTGACCCAGTGCCTTGAGAAGCAGTTAGTAAATCTACCCAGATTAAGAAAGCAGTTGTTGAAAACCAAAAGAATAACAAAAATCCTTCATGAGGTTTTCTTCGTGCTCTTTTCTGGCTTTCTCTAACTATTAACAGCATGAGGGAAACAAATGTCAGCTGCTGTAATGCTCCCTTTACATGGGAATCCAATATTGAAATACTAATTTTTTTTAAAAAGGCTAATCTGCAGCTTGAAGTAATTATGGGAACCTAAGCAAGAAATCTATAAACCTTCCTCCTCTAGATTTCATGTCAATCCATGGGCATCCACAAGCATCAGGAAGGGAATCACAATTTCTAGTATGAACTTAGAATCTTGATTATTTTTATTCCATTTATCTGCATACCCATGTTCAAAAATTCTGAAGTCAAATAGCCACAACAGAAAAGCTATTTCCAGACAGCCACAGCTAAAACATGTAACACACTGAAATAAAAGCCAGTAAACCAACAAAGAGCTGGGAGGCTGGACTAAATCCTCAGGAGATCCAGGCTCCATTCCCAGCCCATGATCCTCCATTCAGAGTACACGTTCTCAAGGACATGAGCTCTTTGCTTGTGTGGTGCCTTAGTTCTACAAGGTGCTCCAAAAACCAGCAGAGCAAAGACTAATTCCCTCATTTTCATCTCTGCAACAGGAACAAGCTGTCACCAAACTAATCCATCAGTAACCGTATCCAAGAGAGAAAAATACATTATTGAGGTAAATTAGATTTGGAAGAAAACATTGAAGGGAAAGGAGTCTTCATCAGACATCACTTAGTCATGATCTGGAGTGTTCACACCTGCTCTGCTCTGTCACAAACTCCCACAGCTCTGACATGCACTGCAGCAGCACCTCAACACCTCTCCTTCTGCCAAACCCTAGCAGCGTAACAGGATCATTTGGTTATTCAAGTCCTCATTTAGTTAATCAATTTAACACCTTGAAATCTCTCTGGTGTATTTCATGCAGAACATCTGCACAAATTATAGCAGACTCGTGGGTCTGTCTTCACCATCTCGGTGCAAATTCCTGAGCTATGGAACACATGGGGGATCCTGGTACCAGACAGCAACAGGCCTCTTTATTTGTCTGCACCAACAACCCTGTCCTGGTCACTGTTTCCCATTCCTNTTTTTTTTTTTTTTTTTATCTGTTATATCACAAAGGGCTCAGTACATAGAAAAACTTTGACACGTGCTGCTCTGCCTTGGCTAAGCCAGACCATGCAAGTCAGATCTCAAAGCCAAGGTACTCAAGGAAAGAGAACAGGAGAAAATTCTCTGTGGATTTTGTGGGTACAAGGCATCTATAACACACACATTTTGCAAGCCTTTTGAAGTGCTGTTCTCCGTGCATTTGTAGACTTGAAATCCTTTGGAAATGCCCCTCTGAATACAGATTTGTCAATACTTTGCTAAGGAGAATAAACGATACAGGATCTTTATTTTCTGTACCTTGAAAATGCCTTCACAGTTCCCCTTCTTTCACCCTCTCAGCAGCAGATATTGATCTCTGTTACATCCACATGGACCTGTTTATTTAAGCTGCTGTTCCGTTACCATGAGTTTGGCAGGTGATACAAGGAATGTTTTGTTGTTGTGATATTTTCAACTGCCTAAACAAGAAAGTTTATGCTGCACCTTCCGACAGTCAGATCAAAACTTTATTTGAGACAGTGGTGACAAGAAATTTCAGCAGTGTAACCCTTGCTTCCCAATTACAGCTGCAGACAGTCACAGGGATCGGTGCCAGTAAAACACAAGCTTCTACCTTCATGAAAGTGAGATAATCCCTACAGACTGAAAATGGAGGAGGAATAAACAGAAAACAATGTCAAGTCTTGCATCTCATATTAGTGCCTGTATGTGGTTGAGCATGAAAGTTTACAAGGTAAGACGTGAAGCAGATATAAAAACATCTTTTTCAAACTGCCACATTCATGTTTTTCAACCCTAACTGTTCCAGGAGTCCTGAGTTCTCCATATCATTTGGTTAGGCATCCTTTTTTGACTATATAGTACATAAATGACAGCACTGTCATGATTCACAACTCCTGGTCTTTTGCCACAGATTGTGAATCTCTCTCCTACATCCAAGTGGTCAGGCAGAGAACCACCCCTTCCATGTATCCAGAATGGGGGTAATTTACCCAAGTCAAAAAATATGCCTCACTCTACACACCAACTTCTAGCTGAGTTTGAAAGGAAACATCAGCAGGGACAGCAATGAACATGACACTTGATCATACATCACAGCAAGTGCTCCATTTACAAACAGTGCTCCAGTTTACAAGCTTAAGCCCTAAATACTCGCCACAAAGCAGCTGACCAGAAGCATTTTATGTCTGTATAGTGAGACAACTTTCAAATCCCATATAACTGTATAGCATACTGCTCTTCACAGGATAAAGTTGTTATCTAGCAGCTGATTTGCAGTGTACTTTTTGTATCCATTGCAGTAGTTGAGTGCTGCCATCAAATCAATTTAGAAATTAAAATACTGCTATTATTCAGTCTTGAACATGACACATCCACCTTCTCTTATCTTACTACAATCACTGATGAAAATCTATAAAATCAGCTAATTCCAGGTCTGGGTCACATTCCACCAGATGTCCCTCAAGGCAGAGCACACTGAATAATTAATATTCTTATCACTCTCAAAATTTACCAGTACCACCTCAGGTAGCTTCAAATGGCAGCTTGAGTCCAGCAGAATCCTATCTCACCATTTATGCACCATAAAGGTGTGTCAGAGTCTGCAACAAACAACACCAGGATGTGATGGGATGAGACATTTAATTTCATATGGTACAACCAGGTACCTACTCAAAGAAAAGTCAGCCGGAAAGAGTTCATGCTCCAAGTCAGATGTTTCACCAGCTTTTGCCATCAGGTAAGCTAATAGCAGCAAAGAAATCTACAACACAAATGTCATCACCAGTGAACCACTGACAAGTCATGACTCGTCAGTGGCTGTGAGACAGCAATAGACATTTATATCTTGTTGGGGGTTTTTCTGGCTTAAATCTATGAAGGAATTAATTATTTTTCTATACAGCTGATTAACTACTGAAAGTACTACTGATCAGCCAACCAAACACAAATTCTGGCTATTAAAAATGTGTTCTTTCCTTCTCTTTTGAAAGATATTAGCCACAGCTCAGATACTTATTTAAGTGTATAAATTCAGCCAAGCATGTTTAATGAAAGCTTTACCTTCTCTCAAGGCCTTACCACCTTCCAGCATCATAATGAAAAAGTAACTATTTCTATAGAATTGAAGTAAACAAGGTGGCTAGCAGAGTCCTGTAGAGAGACAGATAAATTATCTACTTGTGTGCAAGAGTAACCTCATTATAGCTAAAGGAAAAAGAAAGAAGTCAATCAGTTAAGAAAAGGTAGCAGAGGTGCTGTGCTAACATTCCCCTCTCTTAGGTCTTCTATACAGCTCAGTGCAATGAGATGTGTGGTGTTCATCAGGGTAGAGAATTTTCTGTCCTTTGACTGTGACAAGACAGGTACTACCTGCTACCCACAGTGCCACCCCTTCTCCACTTTCAAGAGTGGGGAAGTCTCATTCTGTGTGTCCAACCTAGAACGGAACATGATACTCTTCAAAACAAGGAAGAAAAAAAAAAAGAACAAATCATGGTCTAAAAAAAACATACCCAGTGTGCCAGCTTTCTAAGGGACTAGATGTTGCCTGGAGCTCTGCATAGCCCAGAGACACCCAGTGGTTGAATTGTTACATCACAAGCACATATAATTAGAAGGTTAGGGAAAACAAATGGTATTCCAGCTCATTTGTTTAGTATCATCTCAGACTGACATGATGCTTGTCTGCTCACCTCCACCTCTCAGACTCAAGGAGGTCTCAGACTAAGACTTAGTTCTGAATGAGTGACAAACCACAAGAAACTTCAGAGAAAACAGGAATCTGCAAGGTGTCACATCACCCTTTTTCTTGTGCCTGTATATGTCACAACACCCTCTGGCCCTTCCTGTGCTCTGCCATTCCTGAGGCAGAGGCAAGGCTCTGTCTCATTTGAAATCTCTGGCTGAGATTGTGAACCATTACCTGCAGTCCGAGTCAGGGCAAGTCCTGTGCCATAATGAAAGTCAAATGGCAGCTAAATGTTCCTTGCTGACCTGCTACCCTTGCCAGCAGCAGCCACACTTCCTGGCTATGAAACTTAATGACCCAGAACTCCTCAACAGCAAGACAGGTGTGCAAAACAAAAGTCAGGCATCACTCTTCACATTACTAGCAACAGAAGATCAGACCCCAGAAAAACAGAGAAGTTAAAAAAAAAAATACAACTTGTTTCAAGTTTTAAACAGCTCTACAAAACTTCAATTAAGAGTTTCCTTTAAACCTAAGTTGTGGCAAAGCAGCAGAAGGTGGTACAAATGATGGATCTCACATGCATTGCATGGGCTCTCCAGTACTAGGGTTGACTCTACCTGACCCAGTTTTAAGTATTTGTGAAATACCCAAGTTAGGTGGATATTGTAGGCAGCTTCTCAAAGGTCAATGGAGAGCAATGGACACATCCTCCCACTAAGATGGAAATCATCAGTTAGATGAAAGCATCCCTCCACTTCGTATTTTAGACCCTCCAATTAAGTGGCATGAATCCAAGCCAAAGTGCATTAGGCACAGTTGGATTACACAGGGCCAACTAAACAGGATTAATATCATGCTCCCTTACTTGGCCTGCACTGATGTTAAATTTAAGTGGCAATGCTCAATTCAGATGAAAATAAGTGGTGAAAGCACAGTAATCTCCAGAGAGACACAGAAATGCATGTTTTAAACTTCTTTGTGGCTCCTTCTGGAAAACAGCAGCATACAACCCATACTACATGCACAAAGACAAACGCAACCTTCAGTCAAGTTCTGTCAAAGAAAATTTGGTTTATTTCTAGAACTGAATTGTCATTTTTCAAAGGAAGCACAACTTTTTTTTGGAATAGCAACAATACTGTAGCAAGGGACAAACATCAGGGAAAAGCAATAGGTCAAGTGCATGAACAGGCAACCTTACTGTGATCATTCTACCATAAGAGACCTAAGAATATCTTCATTCCCTTTCAGAAAGCTCAGAAACACAGCAGCACCAGTAACTCAGAAACTCTACAGTGATGCACTTGTGTTCAACCAAGGATCAAATCAGATGCTCAAGGGAAATAACAAAAGTATCAAACAGGACACCAGGTAACCTGGACCTGGCAGCACAATCTGGACTCAAGCCATAGCTGCTTTCATTGATTTGATTAGCCTCACTTCTTACATCTCACAAAAAAAAAAAAAAAAAATCCAAAAAAACACCTTACTTTTTAGCAAGGGTCTGCC
>VZTY01017903.1:160405-177216 GCA_013400935.1 Turnix velox | reverse complement strand
AAAAAAAAATCCAAAAAAACACCTTCTCTTTTAGCAGAGGTCTGACCAAAAGGACAACATTGCTGATAACCACTAGGTGTTCTCAGAATGCAAACTGATCATAGCATACTGGTGACAAAGAAAACGGTATTGGAGAGATTTTGTGTTTCAGCACTCCTAACGCTAATATACATAGTGAACACAGAAAGGAAGTGAGAGAAACTTCACAAATATTGCATAAAATCTCAGAGAAAGCAGCTGTATAAACCAGAGAAAACAGGAAATCAGCAAGGTGATCACTGTAAACAGCACATGACTAGTGTGAAATGAGACAGCACAAGCAAGATAGGAAGGTCTGAAATCTTCTCTCAAGCAGAGGACAGCATCCAGGATTTTGCTTGCTCCCTTCAGTCACTCTATCTTTTCTTGGGAGCTCTGCTATTTCAAGTAGCAAAAAAAAAAAAGAAAAAGAAAAAGAAAAAGAAACAGGTAGAGGGCAGAACTAGGTCAGCTGCATCCCCCTTCTCTCTGCTACTCACAGTTCCAGCTTCCAGCATTTCCTTCAGCCCTGCCCAGGCAATCCCCTTTCAGATGTACCCCATATGACTCACATTTGAGGAACCAGCTCCAAACCACTTTGTGTGCAGAAACACTGATGCTCACACCATGTTCTACTTCATCAGTGACATATATAAGCAGTAAAAAATTAAGAGGGAAGTCTCCTCCTTCCTCCTGCACCATTAGAGTCTCATCTTTTGCTTTGTGAAGCTTATAAAAAGGAGAAAACAGATCTGAAATTAAATAGGAGTGTTAGAAAGCGTCTGGAACAAAATACCATATGTGCAATGCATCTTCTCCTGTTCTGTAAGCTTTGAAAGAAAATAGCACCTCCTCTGACAGAAGCAGCAGGACTGCCTTGAGGAACTGGGGGAAGAGGGGAGAAAAAAGGGGCAAGAAAAACATGCTGTTTTTCAGGAGCAATAAGTAAGAAAGTTGCAGAAGTGACAGCTCTGCTGCTTCCCTGCCCAGCTGGCTCTGCAACCTGGCTAGAAGCAGCATCCAACACCACAGGAAGGGCTGGCTTTGTTTTGAACACTGCTGGCCAGTGGCTCTATGCACAGGATTACAGAATGCTGCTTTCCTTGCAAGTTATGATGGAGCAATTTATTTTCATTGGCATAAGCAAAGGAGAGCCAGCCTGATCCATGCTGCAGCAGCAGGACACCAAGAGGCAATTTTACATGTGCACATCATACAGTTATAACACAGTATGCATATTATGCATACTCTGTCTTACAAGGAAAGTTTTAAAGAAAGACACTGATTTCTAAAGACAAACCAGAACCATCTACAGTCAGGATTTTCAGCTTTCAATTCCCTTCTCTCATGTTCTAAAATCTCAAAGTAAAATGCTGTTCCTTCAAGACTCAAATCCCCATTCCCTCCTATTTCCACAGCAATCTTGCCCTATAAAGTCACAAGAAAATTTTCCCACCCTGTTGACATCATCTCCTTGTTACACCCAATCCAGTCCATGACAGCACAAGCTGCAGGCTGAGTGCTGGGTAAACAGTACCAGATCCATCACACTCAAGTGATCTTACCTATATTAAGGCTCATAGAATAGAATCACAAAATAGTTTGGGTTGGAAGGAACCTTAAAGATCATCTAGTCCAACCCCCCTGCAGTGAGCAGGGACATCCTCACTAGATCAGGTTGCCCAGAGCCTCATCAAGACTGGTGGTGCCACCACCACCTTTCTGGGCAACCTGTGCCAGTGTCTCACAGTGAACACCTTCTTAATGTCTAATCTAAACCTGCCCTGCTCTAGTTTAAAACCATTGCTCCTCATCTTATTGCTACATGCCCTGCCAAACAGTCCTTTCCTGTAGGCCCCCTTCTGGTCCTTGAAAGCTACTGAGGTCTCCCTGGAGTCTTCTCTCCAGGCTGAACAGCCCAAGCTCTCAGCTTGTCCTCATAGGAAACATGATCCAGCCCCCCCCAATCACCCTCATGGCCCACTCCAACAGGTTCATGTCTTTCTTGTGCTGAGGGCTCCAGAGCTGGACGCAGTAACTCCAGGTGGGGACTCGTTAGAGCAAAGTAAAAGGGTGGGATCAGCTCTCTTGATCTTCTGGCCACAGCTCTTATGATACAGGTGGCTTTCTGGGCTGTGAGCACACATTGTTGGCTCATGTTCAGCTTCTTGTCTGCCAGCACCCCCAAACCCTTTTCTGCAAGGCTGCTTTCTGTCATGTCATTCCCAGCCTGTATTGATAATGAGGACTGGCCCAACCCAGGGCACAGACTATTATTACAAGTCAAGGCCAGACCACTGTACTTTCTTTTCTCTAAGTCTGTGGTGATGCAAAATGTTCCAGAGAAATCTAGAAACTACCAACAGACACACTCTGCTCCTGTCATCTGCACACATACATGCACTTATGCACAAAAGTGCTACATCCCAACCTGGCTTTTTTCATCCTCTCTGACTTCTTCCTTATGCAGTTCCTCAGACTTGTTGCATCCACTGTGTCCCTTCAGATCATATAAACAATGAGGCAGCTTGGATTATCAGATTTCAGATAAGCTTCTTTTTCCCAATACTTCCAGCTTTCAGTCATTCACTTACAACACCCAGCTCTTCCAAATTGTGGCTCTAAACCATGTTGCCTGTGACCTGTTTGACTACATCCTTGCAGCTGACCAAATTCCTACCTCTTCTGTAGTGTTACCATGAGTAAATCTTAAAACACCTCAATTCAAAATGAAATCTTCCAAAACAACACAAACCAACCGAACAAAAACAACCCACACTATCACCAAATTCAAACAATTGAAATACTGAAGTGAGTGCTAAAATCATCAATGCATCAGTTACAAAACCAACATTTTGGAAGGGATTTTACTGGGTCTTTTTATTATTACTATTATTATATCTGCAGAAGGCAAGCCAAGAAAAGAGAGAAATAGATGAAACAAAGCCTTACATCTGAGCAATCTCTCTGCAAGCAAATACAGGAACATTGCAGGGCTGGCAGAAAACTGTGCTAAATTAAGTAGCATTGGTTCTGAAGGAAACAGAATTTTTCAGATCTAATATTAAATCTGTAATGCATGCTACTGAATTAAAGCTTCCATAGGCTGTACAGCAGCACCTAAATATTTGTCCTACTGTTCATTCATAGCTGGCATACATTCAGAGACTGGAAAGACAAAGCCAATACAAAACTCAGACTGACTTTTCTACCTCCAATTTGCATTGCACTTTTCCCTCCAGGGATCTCGCATGGTTTGGTTTGGATTCCATCCCAGCTCGGTCCCAAACAGAAGGATGCACCAAACTATTGCAATGCACCAATACATTTTATTTAAAATTAAGCATTTGAAATTACTTTGGATACACATTCCTGACATTTCAATACTATTCTGGGTAACTTTTTAATTCACTCTTTTTTTTTTTTAATTAAGTGGCTGATTTGAGTGTAGTTAATGTTCATTAGTGTTTATTGGATGATACTAAAAACAGCAGAAGATTGCGCCAAGCCAGATATCCAGAGAGCAAAAGCTCTGTGGGTGGAGTAGCACTCTCTCATGGGAAATGAAAACTTAGCCAGTAGCTATTCAAATTTTTTTTTTGAATCAGTATCAAACACTGTTCACCATGAAGCAGGACAAAACCAGTAGCAAAAAATAAGTAACACCATGAGCCAAACAAGCTAGTTCTGACTTTCACCCTTTCACTGCAGGGCCAGATAAAATGATAACAAATTACCAGGTCCTTTGAGGATGTGGGGTGAATAAACAGGGTGAGAGCCAACTGTGCCCAAAAGAAACAGTTACCAACAGACAAAGGCAGGGTTAATATATACATTCTATGTGTGTGTGTGTGTATAATTATGGAAGTACCATAGTAGGGGCCCTCAAAATCATTTTCCTCCCTGAAACAAGTACCTTAGTTATCAGAAAGAGTAACTCGGACAGCATTAAAGGACCATTGGCTTGTTCCAGCAGCACCTGCCACAAGAGACAGTACTGTGCATGGTAAATAAGGCCAAAAGCCACAAGGTGTAAAAGCAGACTGATTTTGGACACATCATTCTAACTATGAACCTACAATGGGTATAGTGGCTACATGGAGAAGTAATCACAGAAGGTGAGGAAAAAAAAAGCTGGGAAAAAAGGCTTATTAAACTGTAAAACTGTGAATGCTTTCATACAGAAAATCTTGTCTTCTTACATTGGCCAAAACAATGGCCCACAACTGGTTCTCCTTTCATAATACAGTACAAAGGAACCTGAAACCACTATTGTCTAGCAATGGCTCATCATGGGTCCCACGAATAAAGGATTTGGCAATAACCCAGCAGCCACAGGGCTTGACAGCTTTCTCAGGAACTTATGAGAACTTGTCTTCTTCCCAATAACTCCTTTAGGCTCCCAGAGGAATCCCCAAACAGCTTTTCAAGTACTAGAACTCAGACTAGTCGACAGCGAAGAAGATACCCAAAAGGCAATGCAATGACAATCCCACAGCACAACAGGAATGCAGGTAAGCAATAAAACCAATGCTAAACAGTTCAGAACAAACTGGCCTTAACCATAATTTAAACAGTAGGGCATTGCCAAGATGAAATGGTCACTTACAGACAGAGAGAGCAAAGAAGCATAAAATCCCCATACAACTGTAAGAAATCACAGGCAACTTTTAGAAAACAAATGCTTCTAAAGCCTACCACTGCATCTAGATGAAGAAATATCCTTTACTGTGGAGTCAGCTCTCTGTGTCCTCAGCTTTAGCAGAGGAGGAGGATCTTCAGGGCAATTCTTGCTTTCTGGTATAGAAACGTTTTATTATCCGCTCTCCAAGTAAGAAATTTTCTTGTGTGTGCGACAGAAGAGTCCTTGTCATTCCACAGCCCCTTTCCTCTAGATGTCCTGATTCACTCTGACAAAGACAGAATGCCTAAGCAGTAGTAGCAGTACAGGCAGAGCACTGCAGCACAACCCTAGCCCACTACCACTGTGGCTGAAGCCAGGAATTCTTGAAAGTGAGCATCAAGCTGGCATTTGTCTACACTGCAATAGTTCCACTGTGCTTCACAAACTCTTCTTCAGCACATGAAGTGGCTGTGTTTCTGCTGGGAGGAAAGTAATTTTTCACCCACATAACATTTTTTTCTGCAGGACTGAAGGGAATGTGTACTGTTCTGCATTTTAAGAAGATCAAACCTCTCTGCTTTAAACTGACCCCACATACTGGGGATGTGTCTCAAAAGAGAAGCCAAAAAACATATCGCCCTGGCACAAATAAATCTAAATGCCCTTCTGGCCCAGATGCAAACAGGTGGCATCCTTGGTGTAACACTGTACATGGGCT
The DNA here is from genome assembly GCA_013400935.1 of Turnix velox. Lineage (NCBI taxonomy): Eukaryota > Metazoa > Chordata > Aves > Charadriiformes > Turnicidae > Turnix > Turnix velox. Next base: position 171,856 of record VZTY01017903.1, on the reverse strand, counting down.
AGCATTCACTAACATAGCAGATGAGCCATTGCACAATTTAGTTATTACAGAGCTAAGTAGAATCCATAATTGCATACTCATTCATCTTCCAAGGTTTCTCAATACAAACAGAATAAGCTATCTTTCAGAATATAAGAAATTTCTTTAATTTCTTTTAAGCCTTTTAGCTTCTATACAGAGAATGGCAAGTGTCATTAATCAAGAGAAGTGAAGCAGTTTGACAGAGTCACAGCAAGAGGCTTGCAGGAAAAAGTTCTGGCTGGGGGCACATCCCAAGAAAGAGAAGGCATGTTCTTTTACTCAGCATGCAGCTCATCAGGCCAGGGAGATCCAAGGTGGAAGGATGTCTTTGTTTGACAGAGACCAAATTAAAGGAATAAAAATATTTTGGAAGTCCTCAAAATACTCAGCATATTCTAAAGGAGACTGGGAAAGTCCTTGCCAAACAGCTCCAGGGAGAACAGAGTTATGTACAGTTAAGAACCATTTTAGATGAGGCAGGGATTTGAAGGCAAGCTGCAAACAGAACTGCAACCTTGATCTTGATGTTCTTTTTACTTAGGCTAAAAATGATTGCAAAACCTCAACCAACCTATCAGTCCCTAGGCACAGCTCAAGAAGCCTATTGTTCCAAAAGGACTTATCAATCACTACAGACAACCCTTTCTGATCAGGTCATATGATTGAAGGCTTTACTTTATTATTCCCTCATGCTACCACCAAGCATAGCAGCAGCAGCATATCAGATCAGACAAAGGAACTGCTGCCCTTCACAACAGACTCCTGAACAACTGCTCCCTGATGTGCACGTGTGTGTGATTTAGCTGTGAGCGGTGGGAATACGAGAGCAACGTGCCACATGTGCCAGTACTTACTGAGTGTTAGAGGCAACCTGACCAAAAACAGACAGGACGTTCAGAAGTCAAGTTGGTCTTGTATTTTGAGTTTATTAAAACTTCATGATCATTTAACCCGGTATGCTGCAGCGTGCCCAAGTGCTGGTAACATATGAAGACTGCTAGAACTGATGAGTAGAGGCAAGAGATGATGGAAAATTCAGTGAAAGCTATCTCTCTACAACTTGATCCCAGCTCCAACATACTGTGTTTCATCACCATGCAGGCCTCAGGGCTTCTCTGCAGCAAGCTGGAGCCCCTTCCTCATCATTCTAGTCCTGAGGCTACTACATCTCACATTTCCCTAACCCTTTGCTACTCCAGTGCCAGTGTTATGATTAAAATGCTGGAACTGGCTCTTGAATGAAAAAGAAATTCACCTCCAAGCAAAACAGCTTTAAAATCCATATTCATTAAAAATGTTTGAGGATGTAAAGGCATCTCCCCCTTTACCCACTAAAACATAACAGTTATTGGTCTTTCATACAGAATGCTGTAATTTCTTTCACCCCTGCAGAGCAGTCACGGTGCATGTGTCTGCTACTGTATTGCCTCAGTATTTTTTCAAGAAGTGCTTCTCTAACAAAAATGACTTACTTGTACAAAGCAAACTGTTTTCCTTCTGCAAAATTTCATCCACAGTTAAAAGTGCAGGACCCCTACACGTACCAGTTCTGCAGCGTGATAGCTTCAGCATCCCTTGTAAAATGAAGCATGTCACCTTAATGCATCCTTAAGGTGAGAGCACAACAAAGCTGATTGGCTTCATCACCCTAAGGACACACAAAGTGACATACTTAATCTGATGAGAGACACTAAAGCAGTGGCTCTTAATATTTTATGAAACATTTGGCTGTTTTTAATTTTAAAAACAGCAGCTCAATAAACAAAGCAATGGAATGTTCCCTATGGATGGCACAATGATAGGTACACAGCAGCCCACTCATCTTCTGACTGAGAACATGATAACCTATGCATTGACTCTGTTCTCCTCCCCATGTCCAGGCTGGAAGCCCTGTACACTGGAACATCTCAGGCTTTGCACTTTCATGAAACATACGTAACACAAACATGCCACTGCATTACTACTGCACACTTGCTTTAAGCATACCTGTTGCCTTAAGAAGCCACTACTGGCCACTGTCAGAGGAAAGGTACACAGCAAGAAGGATCTCTGCTTCTGCTTATAAGCAGTATCATTTATTCCCACTCCTATGAAGGCCTGCAGGATGAAAGACTGTCCAGAAGACAAATGGAAGGAAAAGTCCAAGCATCAAATTTAAAAAGAGACATAAGCATCCCCAAAAGGTTCAAAGGACAGCCTTCAGCAAAGCCTGCTCTTTAATTCTTTGTTCCAAATACATCCATCATCACTTACAAAAGCATCAGAAATAAGACTTCAAAAATTAATTAGAAAAAAAAGACAATATTCCTTTTCACTGGTGTTCAGGAACTCACAGATGCAAGGCAAACTACCACAAGAGTATTTTCATGCTGCAGTCTCTTCAAACAGATATAAATCTTGATGGGAGAGGATCTGCTTATAGATCCAGGGAAATAAGCTCCCAGGCAAAGACAGGAAGTACATCAGAGACCAAAGCACATCCATGAGCTCAACAGGAATGTAGCACATACAGCTTTCACCAAGGAAGGACACCACCTTGGAGCTCCCTCCCTTCAGCTGACAAATCCTGGCCTCACCTCAACTTTACAGTATATCCATTACTCTGGTAGGAAAGATTCTACGGAAGTGAAAAGCATTATCCCAAGAAAAGGGATTATTTTGTCATTTGAGGACACTTGCATGGAAAAGCAGAGCTGATGGGCAGCTCCTGTGATCTTTCTGATTAAAATGCTGCCTCAGGATATTACTCTCCCTCCCCAACATGAAACAGTCAATTAGGCTGTGATATATTCATGTAATAAAGGCTTTTTCTTATAAAATATGTCAATCCAATACTGGCAAACATTATTCTCATGCCTTGAAGTGACCTTACTTAAAAAAGCATGACAGATAAAACCAGCCCCAAACTAGTTAAATACAGACATCTGAGGAAGCAGAGAAGTGAGGAAGTAAATGGGTGTTTTTTCCAACCACATCTCACTGCTTTTTAAGTTAAAAAAAAAATAGGTGGAGTGGGGAGAGTTAAAGATGAAAAGTAATTTGCATGAAGGGCTCTCTTATGCTTGCATTATTAATTGTATATACATGTACATATATATGCATAGACAAAACTACACTCACCAGCAACCTGCAATAACCTTTGAAGGTACAATTACATATTAAATCATATCTTAAAAGTAATTAGATATTAAATTGAACAGCACAAAATCCTATTCATGGCATTAGTCTGATGATCATCATGGTGACACAACCACATAACAAACAATTCTTAGACAAGTCTCTTATATTAAAGATCCTTACACCACATTAAAAAGGCCATTACTGAAAGAAGAACTGCACTTGTGCAGCACCCATCCCTAATTAGAACACCTCAGCTCTCACTTCTAAGTACAAACATCATCATTCTGAAAATACAGATGGTCCACCTATGCTTCTCCATGGCAATGCCGTCCCTCCCAGGGCCCAGTGTGAATAGGACACCTGAAATAGCACTAACATACACAAGCAGCAAGGAAGAATCCATAAATATTAGAAAGCTGCTAAACACCACCAACTGCTCACCATCTCCTCCCAGTTTGTTAGCAGGAATAATTTATAGATGTCACATAGATCATTAAAGATATCTTTATGAATATATGTTCTCTGTAAAAGTCCCACCATCCAGCATCCTAACTCCTGTCCAGTGACAGCAAAGTCTCTGTCCCACAAAAATGACAAAATAAACTCTCTGCCTACTTCTCAAATAACTGGCAGTGATCTTTACATCTAACATAAGGACACCTTAAACCATTTTATGGAAAAACATTTGCATATTTGGATGCATCTGTGGGACTTCCTCATACACTCTATTTAGCAGAGACATCTGTTACTCAATATATATATACATTTTTCACATAAATCCCACCCTCTGAATCCTTTCCATCGGTTGTCATTAATGAAACTTTGTGTGCAAAACTAAGTGCATTCTGCCCCCATTAGGAAGCCAATTACAGCAGGAAAAACAAGCAATTAACAAGGTGTAAAATAAACATCCTGCCACCTGCCTTTTAATAACAACCCCACTTCAAACAAGTCACAGTCTCAGCACAGCTTTCGGAATTGGCAACTGATATTATGTATGTATTTATGCAGCAGCTGCTCTTCATTGCAACAAATATTACAGGCTTACCAGATAAGGTCAGCATATTTAAAAAAACATATAGCAAGTATTAAACCCTGCTTTGAGGCCCCGAATGTTGCTTTTAATGAAATCAGCAGCATCAAGCTTGCCTGGCATTACAGTGAAGCTGCAGTCACATCCCCAGCTTAGAGAGGTTTCTCTTCATTTCTACTTACTTAGCAGCTTCTGTATTTGTTTCACTAAATCCAGGAGCCTGAGCAGCTATTACACAGCATGCAGAGTAACTAAACAACATAGAGCTCTACAGAGTAGGCAAATATTTTCTCCTTCCATTCTTCCTGCCTCTCCTTCTTGGCTTTCTCCACCCCCCTACCTTCCACACATAAAGCCACATCCAATTGCCGGGCTGGGCACATAATGGGGCAGAAAGCCACCCACGCAAAAAATCAAGGGGAAAACAAATCAAGATTCAAGTTAGTCTTTGCTCCTCAAGCCTGCAAGCTTTCGAGAGAAAGGATAGAAGACATTCCAAAGTCAAACTATCCAGCGCCTGAGGGAGCCACTTTTCTTACCCTGTTGTGGAATGGGATAAATGACACACTTTTGGTGAATTTACTAGGACTAGAGAAAGACCAGCAGTAAATCTGAAAAATTTAATAGACTTGAAACATGGAGAATATGCCCAAGAAAACAGTATCCAAGCTTCATGTTGCCCTTTCTTCTTTCTTTTTTTTTAAATCTTATCTTCTCTCTCCATCTCTCTGCTGCTACATATTTATTCATTAAATTTTCCATGTCACATTTCAGTTCCTGATCAATGTCCCGTTTCATCACTCATTTCAAGTTTCACAAAAGACTTTCTCTCATAGGATTCTTCTTTCTCTAGTTCTATTGAGACTTAAGGAGTACAACACTAAATACGGTACCTGGAACTGTTGCAATCATGATTCTGAGGCATTAGTCGGAGAGAGACTGAAAAGTTGATAACATTCTTTCTCTAAATGACCACAGAAAGCAACAGAAAACTGAGCTTTTATCTCCCAGCAGAGCCAACAAGACTATGCATAGTTTATACAAGGTTGCAAGTCATGACCAATAGTATAGAAACAATTTTTCACTGAAGAGTTCTTCTAAAAAGCCCTGAATTTAAATAAAAATTCATTATCTTTGAACAAAATTGCCACCCAACTGGCAAATCAGATCTTAAAAGACCCTCATCTTCAGTTCTGGTGATTATCTACCTGTATGCAGAAACAAGAAAAATCAAAACAAAAGGGAACAACCACAGACAGTGAAAAGCAGTTAAAGGTGAAAAGTGTTGAGAGTGCACAACCTACTGCAACCCACAAAGTAAAAAAAAATAAATATAAAAATCTCAGGCACTGGTTTCTCACGCTACCACTACTAGAGCAAAGATCCCACAATTCCTTTCTACAGTCCTAATTACAGAGACAAGGTCACAAAAGACACAGTCTGCCAACATGAACTGCAGGAGGTCATATGGACACTCAAGCTATGAAAGTATTTTAAGAGTAGTTCAGTCAGTCAGGTCACTAAACTGACTTTTCTTGGTAGTTATTTTTTCAACAAGCAGCAATATTTTCCCTTATATTTTCTGAAGGGGAGAACAGGAAGCAGGATCTACTCCTTGGTCACCAGGCTAGGATTTCAGTTCTCTACACTAACAGTGCCATGGAAAGGCCATGCCCAGCTGTATTTTGGAGGTCTAAATCCAACCAAAAATGCTGAGAAAGGGCTTCAACCCAATAATTACAGTAGGATAGTATATCATCAGCTTTCAAAAGGTGTTCAGATCACAGAACGTGGATCTGCACTGCATTAGAGGCAGGCTGCAGTGCCCCTTCTCTGGAGGTGTTTAAGGCCAGGCTGGACAAGGCATTGAGCAACCTGGTCTGGTGGGAGGTGTCCCTGCCTATGGCAGGGGGGTTAGAACTAGATGATCTTTAAGGTCCCTTCCAACCCAAACTATTCTATGATTCTATGACAAGAGCTGCTTGAGAATTACATCAGGAAAACAGCCCACAGTTTCCAAACTTACTTCAACTCAATAAGTTCTAGGGAATTTTCTTCTACTCGATGCTAAGAAGTGCTCCGATGGGTTTCTTAACCACCACACACAAAGAATCAGCAATTTGGGAACTGCTGCTTGTTGAAGGTGGCAAAAAACAGAAACAAGAAATGACTGTGAGAAAGACATGCGCAGTTCTACATTTGGTTCTAGGAGACAAGGCTCCATTTCTTGCAGTTCTTCTTCAAACGATGCTTAAGGAGACCTAATTCTCCAGTTCTACCATCTTCCTCATCTGTCTTCAGAAGGATTCAGCTAAATACTAAATTGCAACAGCTGAGCATCAGCAGTACCCAGCTCACCTCAAAAAGAGAAGCGGTATGCCACAAGTGGTTCACTGTGCAGAAATACCCCCAGAAAACACTGACTCTGATTCCTAATAGTCACATGTGTGCACATCCCTCCCAGCTCTTTTAAACAGACTTTTGTGGTTTGGCTAAGAGTCAGACTAAACAGAGGATGCATGAAGTTGAGCAGAGAATGTTCTCAGTATGTAGCAGTCTCTCCAGGTCATAGATTATAAAAACCTCTTATATTTTCTAGGATCAAAGAAGCTACAGCCATAAAAGACCTATTACTTCATTAAGCCATTCCCTCAGCCAAAGCTGGTTATCCAGAAAAGACATAACAAAGTTAAATTAATACTGCCAGAAGAAGCTGAGTAAATTTTTCTTTGAAAAAATATGCTAGGCAAAGTCAAATATGAGCAGCAACCTGAAAGTTAAAATTCAGTTTTGTTTTGAGGAAATAAGCAAGCATATTTGTGAAAGGCGGCTATAAGACGTGAACCAACCTCTAATGATGTGGCTCTGCCATCAAGGCCCCTGTGACAGCCCCTCTTTTGCACTCCCAATTGTAGATTTCCATCTCCAGTCACAAATGTCTTTCAGTGCACAGTTCAGTAAGAAAATTACTTTGGAGCCCTGGTGCTGCAAATGCATCAAAAAGAACAATCTCCAAACTCTCACGCCTCCCACCCCCCCTAAAAAAAAAAAAAAAGAAAATAAGAAAGAAATCAAAGGAGAAAAAGAAAAAGAGTTTCACTCCTGCTGGCCTACAATAACAATAATAATCTAGAGATCACAGGAGGTTCATCTACCCTGCATGCCAAGTCAATTGGCTCCGTTCACAACTGTGTATAATTGTTCCTGGGACTGCAAAAAATTACTGTCTTTTCTCTAGCAGTCAGAATTATAAAAATGCTTTCAACCAACCTCAAACGCTTACTTGATAAAACAAAACTATTTGCTCTTTTACGGTTCAAGTTAGGTCTGGCATTTCTGAGCAGAGGGTCAATAATCCAGCCGTTCAAAAAATAGTCACGAAAGACGTATTAACATAAGCTGTGCATTAAGACACAATTATTTATATGCCTGACAGTAATGGCTCTGCGCTGTGCACTGTATCAACTCACAGATACTTTAGCTGCAAAATAAAACACTTTTGGAGAATTCCTGCTCTGCCCAAGGAGAATTAGCATAATGCTAACGCTGTAACAAGAGGACAATAAAGACTGACGGTGTTTCCTACTAATGTTTCATCGCAGTCTCCAGAGCAGCACTGCCTGTCCCTAAAGTTTGTAGCCATCACAGCACCCTTCCCTTTGCAGAGCACACGCAGGCTGTGCCTAATGCTTCCCCAATCCTTAGATTAATGAAACGCGAGTAAAACGGTTTCTAAACGCATCATCCTCGGCTGCCAAACCTCCCCGGCTCGGGGTACCCAATCATAGAATAGTTTGGGCTGGAAAGGACCTTCAAAATCATCTAGTTCCATGGGCAGGGACACCTCCCACTACATCAGGTTGCTCAATGCCTCATCCAGCCTGGCCTTAAACACTTACAGGGAGAGGGCATCCTCTCCCAGTGTCTCACCATAGTAAAGAACTTCTTTCTCCGTGATGACTGTCTGTGTGTCCCAGACAGCCTTGCTTCACCTGCAACCAGCCGTTACCCCCTGGAGTAAGGGGCTTTTTCCCTTGTCCCGGAGAGAGGGGAAGCGGGCGGTGCCTGTGGCACCGGCCCCGAACAGCAGGCGGTGGGTGAGCGCCCAGGGGCGGCTCTGCCCGGCCGCTCCGCTCTCGCTGCAAGATGGAGCGGCGTGAAAAGTTAAACGGGACGGGACAGCGTCAAGTCCAGCCCCACCCCAGAGTTAAACAACTCTCGGCCAGGACGGCGCCCATAATTTGAGGGTGACCAGTGAGCGCGCTCACCTTGAGAAACAAACAGCGCTCGCAGCAGCGAAAAAAAAATACCAGTAACCCCCTCGGGACGGGCATGGGGAAAGTGGAGCTGGATGTGAAACCGGGCGGCAGCCGCTCCTGCCTGCCCCCGCCTGAGGGAGCGCCAACAGCCGCGGGGAAACAGCCCCCGGTGGGGCCGCGGCGCCACTGCTCCGGGGAGGAGATGAGGAGACGCGGCCGCAACCGACGCCACAAGCCGGCCGTTGAGGAGGGGGGTCCCAACTGCCTCGAGGCGACTGTTGAGGAGGGGTCGCAACCGCCGCGAGGCGATCGTTGAGGAGCGGGTCCCAAAGCTGTTCCCTTTTCCCTCACGAATCCCCTCACGCCCTCCCCCGGCCGGACGCCCCTCAGCGAGAGAAGCGGGAGGCTCTGTCCGCTGCGGGGACAGGCTCTGCGGCCACGGAGCCTGCCCTGCCCCAGGAGCGAACCCGCCGTGGGGGAGCCCGAGTCCATCCCACTGTCCTGCCCGCCAGGTTACCCCCCGGTGCCCGCCGCCCTCCATCCCCCCTCAGGCGGACAGCGCTGGCGAGCGCCGGTCTGCGGCAACCAGTTGCGCTTCCCGCTCCGGACGGTTCAAGTACCTCAGCTGGGACGGGATGAGAAGTCTCACCGCTGCAGGAGCCCTCTCGCAATGCAACAAGTGCCCACCCACCGGGGGATACGAGGAGGAGAAGGAGGAGCAGGGGCGGGCGCCGCGCTCTCTCTCGGTGGCTCGTACCGCCGGTGCCGCCGCGCTCCCGGCGCCCCTGCTGCCACTCAGCGCGCCGCACGCGAAAGGCGAAAGAGAGCCCGCCCCGCGCGCTCCGTCTCTTGAGCCGCGCGGGACGCCGTAGGCTCGGCCGCCGCCACCCCGCCTCCCGCCGCGGAAGCCGGGCTCCTCCGCACTGCCCTCCCCCGCCCGCTGCACCTTACCAGCCGTTAGGGAAAGCCGTTACGGTAGGACTCGCCTTAGGGGGTTGCGTTTCCCTCAGGGGGGCTGGACGGCGGGTAGGAGTCACCTTAAGGGGCTGCGGTCCCATTAGTGTCGCCGAGCGCTGCCGGCGAGGCCTGTCCTAGCGGGGGAGGCCTGTCCCAGCGAGCGAGGCCTTCTCGATCTCGGGCTCTCCTCGCCTCAAGGCTCATTTCTGCGGCCGTGAGGCAACGGTAACCCGCTCCCAGGTTCGGTTTTCTCAGTCGGAACGTGTTATTATATTCCAGAGCCGCTGCCCCCGCCTCGTTCGAGACCAACCGGCTGGGGGAGGCGGTGCGGGCCCGGCCGATGGCGGCGAGGCGCGATCCTACTGCTCTGCTCTCATTCAGCAGCTCTTCAACGCATCTTCTTCTTTTGTTGAGCTGCGTCTGAGGCTCGCACGAGTTCTAAATGCCTTATGTTTAAAATATGGTGTTTTGCTCTTTTGCAGAGGGGTAATACTGTGGGTATTTTTTTAACGTTACAGCTGCGGTGTGAAAATGATCATCCCGGTGAGGTGCTTCACTTGCGGCAAAATAGTTGGAAACAAGTGGGAAGCCTATCTGGGCCTTCTGCAAGCAGAATATACAGAAGGGTGGGTATTACTTTTGAGTTTTCTTCATCGGGGGTTCTAGATGACATTGTACAGGATCACTGCATTAGGAAGTAGCTGTAAAGAGGATAAAAATTGTGTGAAAGTTTAGCTATTTAACCAGAAGTTTGATAATATGATAGGTAAGAAAGTGTTTCCCTACTGAATCTCTGGGGTCACAACCTTTGCACCTAAAAGAGTATCAAACAATAACATTTAAATCTCTATGGAGCAAGAAGGAAAGAAACAAGTACAGAGAATCACAGGATATCAGGGACTGGAAGGGACCTAGAGAGCTCATCTAATCCAATCCCCCTGCCAGAGCAGGAATACCTAAATCACGGGCCCCAGAACTGGACACAAGATTCTAGATGTGGTCTCACCATGGCACTATGTAGGGTTCATTCTCAGGGTTTCTAGTACCAATCCAACTACCTTATAAGAATTGACAATATTCCACAAATTAGTAAAGATGAATCTGTCAGACTGCTTTGTACAGTCAGCTTTGCTCCAATGTTTGCTTTTTTTTTTAAAGGGGAGAGAAAGAAGACACTACAAATATAAGAATTATCTAGCATTTTTACCAATATGTACCTTTTTTAGGTTTTCTTAAAAGCTTTTCGTATTCACTACTTGGAATCGCCAGTCTTAATTGAAAGCACTGGTTTTCTGGGGTGAAGGAGAAGTTTAACTGCTTTAGATACCTGACTGATAGTCCTAACAATTCTATTTTAAGAAGTCTGTGCGTGCTTTGCATAGTCAGAATTGTCTTAACAGTTTAACAGGGGTCTGGTTGTGGTGGGACTGCCAGAGGGGTTTGGAAAGGTAACTCATAAGAAATAGTTATATTGTCTTCAAGTATGAAGGAAAAAAAACCAAACATGTATGTTTGCAATTCAAAGGAATGGGAAAATGTTAAAGACTTTGAAAAGTGATATTGAAACTGCTAACTAGAAGGAAAACAGTATTTGCTTTGTGTTCAGATAGTTAGGGTTGCTAATAGGTTTTTTAACGGACCTATGTCTGAGACCTGTCAGAATAACATATATTGGCAAAATCAATTTCACTGGCTTTTATTTGAAGTAAATCTGAAAACATCCTTGTGGTTTAAGATGCTATTTTGTCAAATGTTAAACAGTGGAGCACAGAACAAACAAGGAAGGAAAGCTTTTGGGGTTTGACCTTGACTTAAACTTGTAGGAAGTTGTGATTGGTCTCAGTGCTTGCACTTAATGTGGAGTTTGCAGGGAAAAGATGTCCTGCCCCCCCACTATTTCAGTTTCATTACAAACTGCCCAGTGAAAGCCATTAATTACTTTTCCTAAATCTCATTACTTCAGAGAGTGGTCTTTTTAGCCCAGAAACTATCAAACAAAGCTGAGAATAATATTGAAGAAGCTTAACTAAATGTATTTGAAAGAAAGATTCCTACAAAAAA